>JAODAG010373450.1:7240-19001 GCA_027574785.1 Orphnurgus asper | reverse complement strand
TGATGCCTGATAATGATTGATGATGCCTGATAATGATTGATGATGCCTGATAATGATCGATGATGCCTGATAATGATCGATGATGCCTGATAATGACTGATGATGCCTGACAATGATTGATGATGCCTGATAATGCTCAATAATGCCGGAGAATACTTTATGATGCCTGATGCTCTTTAGAAGTGGTTTCTTTAAAGGTAACATTGGTTACACACTGGCAACTTTGTAAAGTTCGACTTATCAAATTAAAAATACTTCATTCAAGATGTGATCATCACCATCCTTACCAGAGAATTCTCCTTCATTCTTGTCCGAACCTCTCTTTTTCACTACCAGCCAGATGAATAGAACGGGAAGAAAGAGAATCAGAAGAAAAAGATTTCCCCACCAAATAATGGGATTGCCCAAGAGGTAGATCCTTACATCTGTATTATTGTACCCGGAGAAACGCTGACCCTGCGATAAAGATCACAATCGAATCCGGGACAGTTATCCTGGAAACTGTGTAAACGTGCCATTATTGAACTTTTAATATGAGTCTATATACATAGCGTACCGTTATCCAGTTCGGGTTGTAGACGTCATGGAACTGTAGACCCCTTTGAAAGCTAAGCATACACAAATAGTCTGCATCTACTATACTGTGACTTGCCATATATATATATATATGCTTAATGCTTCACAAAATTAGCGGGACATACAAGGTGTATTGACCATAGCCACGAGCAACCGTCCCAGAGCATCGTACGAATACTACCAAACAAAGCTTTATGAAGGGGGTGTATCAAACGGCCAAAATAAACCAGAATGCAGAACTGCCTGGGGGTTCAAATGCCCTTATAGCTACAAGATATATTTCATCTGTATATTGAGGGACAGTCAAGGGTTCTTCTCCATCTCTGCCCACCTCTCTTCCCCCACCCATCTCCTTCCTGAATGAAACATCTTCAAATTTCTACAATTTGCATTCGGAAGATCTCACTTTATATTTTTTAGTCTAGTCTGCATGTACATGGTTACCATAATATATTAAAATGTTTGTCAGAGATACCAGATCTCCTTCAACCCCTCCCCCACCCATTTTTCCACCACGATTAAAGATCCACACTCTGTATAGTTCCCAAATACCAGGAAAAAGTAGGAAATTTGCATTCTTCCTCTCATATTGAATAACTACAATATGCTTCTTGTTATTACCATCTCCATCAATTCCTCTAACATGGTACATGTGTACAGGTTTCTTAATTCAGCTAATTGAATTTGAAGTTCATATCAAATATAGCAATCGGAACTTTAGATGAAATGTTCTTTATATTACCATCGTAGGAAATAAGTCCACTTGTCTTCTTCACAGACATTATTAGATGTCAATGACTCTCGCATCATTGTACCAAATAGTGAAAAATTACAGGGACACAACATGACATTCTGTGACTAAATTCATCCATCAAATGACGATACGAAACTGTGACATTAAAACATGACAACAAGGATTTACACCGTCACTCTTGCGTTGGTCTTCATTTCAAGCTCATTATTAAACTGCCTTACATAGTGAAAGGTTCAAAATAATGGATGAACTATGACCAGCTGGCCAAGTATGATCTCTTGACAGTCCTCCATAAACAATTATTCTAGTGAGGTTGATAAGTCGCACAATCACTGCAAATGTTGCACCAGAATTAACGGCAGGATAATCCATGATTTTCACTGTAATTTTGGTAAAGTTAAAAAAAAGTTTGGGATACACAAATATTAATCAACTACATAAACCAGATACCCAAGTTTTGAATACGAAAATAATAAAACGTTTGGGTAATCATTATTTCTCTCACACACGTAGCATGAGTCAGTCAGCATCTCGGGAATGAATTTTCAACATACTGTGCCGCTCACTTGGCCAGAAATCGGGGTGGGGTAAAATGCTTTATTTGTTGTTCACTAGTTTAACGTGTGCACGTCAATGGATCGCGACGAAGTAAAACGTATGCACGATGGAGCAGACTGCCGAGCTATCATTTTCACCACATCTGTGCCGATTGGTTTCGAAGAAAGTCTGCGGGCATTTCCCTGCGCGAGGACTATCGACCATGGAAGAATTTTCACGCTTGGGCCCCTGGCCACTCAATAGTATGCAATAAAATTACATCAAAATCATCTTTTCATTATGGAGGACCCATATCCAAAGTATAAAGTCCATCTCAAGTGCACCTTCTTGAAATAACATGCTCACAAGCTAATTCTGCAAGATTTTCAATAAATTATAATTGCATGGCTTAAGTATGCATGTATGTAATTATACCAAGCAATACCTTCTTCATACCAAATTTGAAGAAATTGACATTTTAAGAAGTTTACACATTAAAACTCCCTCCCCCAACCTCACTCCTTAATTCAGTATAATGTTCACAAGTATAAAAAGGAAATTAAGTGATGTAGTGTACAACATCTTTTGGTGGACACTGCACATTTTTTGTTGTTGGAAATACAGCTATTCAAACCAAAGGTAGTCATAGACACATTTGATGTAAGTCATTATTCCATGTCAAGAGCAACTCTGTGTCGTGGTTTATGACCATGATTTGAAGAGAGATAAACTATGCCGCAGCATACCATCCTGGTCTGTGATAATCCAGCAGAATTTACTCGAGAGTATAAAAACATTCAAACGAAATTACGAGCCAAAATTTGCATGAAGCCAACAAGGCTATCTTCCAATTATCTTGATTGCAGCAATGTTCACACGCGATAGTCGTCACGTAACCTCGACAGTGAGTATACAATCACCGTGGAAGTATATTTTGAGAGAATGCTAGTTGCTTAAAACTTACTCTATAATTTACTGGCCACTGCCAGGGTTGTGATGTGATATCACCCGCTTTTGGTTTGAGGTCACTGTTACCCTGAGGACAGGAAAAAAATGGAGAAACTTTCTCTATGTTATTGAACAGAGATGTAGCATTTTTTTATTTTTACAGCTAAGCCCCGCCTCCAGAAACACATAATGCTCCATGCAGACGTGGTTTGACTCGGAAACTAAATTTAAAACTCTGTGATCTGATCAGACACCCACAGCGGACACCCACAGCGATGTGAAGAACTTTACTCGCAAATATATTAATAACTTAGGTTACTCCCTCTTAGAAATCTGTCACAAATTTTAATGTCTATAGGACAAAATGTGGTTCCTTAATTGTACTGAATATTTAAAGTACACAACTTTGACAAAACACATGTGCAGTGTTCAGGCAGTGGGCCTCAAAGGGCTTAATTAGGTAATATGTCGTTCACCGGGACATCGTACATCTCCGCCATCCTTACAATGAGTGGTAGAGTGCGGTACCCGCACTCTACAGAATGCTGCAAGCAGTCTCATCTTTACGCTAATCTTTTTCAATACTATTCTTCTGACCCTCACATTGCTGCCAGTATCCATCAGATACTACTGGGGTGGGGGGGGGGTGGTCTCATAAAAATTGGCCATTAACACTTTTTATGGGCAAACCTCAGAAAATGCTGGGTGTTTGATCACTCAACCAAGTTTGTCGAAAATCGCGCGTGTATATGCATTACAGTCTTACATCAAGTTGACTATGTAACGTAACGCTTTGCTGTAGGCGGTTAACTCTGCTCGTGCTAACTGGTACAGCATGCTATGCTCACTTCGCCCGAGTGACCATGAAATCTACAGTCGACCTTGTAACCCAAGACCTTGCAGGTGGTCGCCCTTTTGTGAGCTATTGGAACAGCATGATATGCCAGTGTATGAGGCAAATTACTCAGTGAGCTGGGATGGCTTTAAAATAACACCCACACCCTTACCGAGCTACGGATACTGATACAAAGCTACGGACACTCGTACCGAGAAACTCGTACCGAGAAACTCGAGATACAGATACTGTGCTACGGACACACATACCGAGATACAGATACTGTGCTACGGACACACATACCGAGATACGGATGCTGAGCTACGGACACTCGTACCGAGATACAGAGCTATGGATACTAGTACCGATAACAGGCGATGGGCTAATTTAGTGTGCCAAGGGTAATCGTGGTTTAACAAGAAGTTAACGGGGAGGCATGTAACCATCCATCCCACTTTCGCACGTTATCACTCGCTGGTCCCCAGTCCTTAACACAAACAACGGGGGTCATTAAAACCAACCCGAGTAATAAACATCCCTTGGTTAATGACCATTCTGCACGAGATCGCTGTGTGTGGTGACGGCTTCGATAAACACAGAACCCTCACAAGCATTATTTCCTAACTTGCAACTTTTCACAGAACTTTGAACCTATTTGCTCTATGCCAAGCATGTTTGTGTAGATCCCTTGTTTACTTTGTCAAAACTTGATCATAAAACTGTCTCTCTAGAGGGTTAATTGTTTTACCAAAAGCTATAGTGGAATGGTCACATCATGCAAAGAACGGGAGAGATATAACAGAAGGAGAAAAAACTAACTTACCTGAGCCATGACGACGTGGCTTTCAATGAGGCTCTCAGTGAGTGACGACTTGAAGACGGCAAAACTCATACTTGGCACTGAAATGGAAGGAAAGAGAGTCAATTAGCGAATCGACATTCCATGGTCGTAGATCTTCATTAATTACGTTTTGGGTTAAAATAAACACTTTTCCTTTAAGCTCTGCTGATTTACTTAAGCCGAGTTACCGAAGCCGAAATTACCTAAGCAGAGTTAATTAAGCCAAGTTAAGTCGAGTAAAAACAGAAGAATATTTCACTCACGACTAGGATTATAGTGATCCTCCACATTCCAGAGGGTTCTCTGATCCCGACTGTAAGGGTTACAGGTCACCTCTAACTGCTCCCAGCCCCTGATACAGAGAAGAAAACAAATCAAACACACAACAATAAACATAGCTTATAAAATATGAACCTGGACTGCTGGATTACTACGTCAATCTTTACAGTACAGACGATGCAGATGAATAGTTCCCTCCTATGAAGTATAATCACATTCCACATAGACATTCCGCCGAGCTAAAATGCACAATTTTTGTTATTATTTATTAATTTCTTTTATTAATTGTTTTCTTCTTTATGAAACTTTTTGACTAAGGTTTTACCAATATGGTGGCCAATACAGAATAGAGGAACTGATCTTCATCCTTCTTTTGAACTTTGACCTTGCGACCAATACAATACAATAGACTCGGCAATAACAGAAACAATTAACAGGCAGCAGTCTATGAAAATCATACATTCCAACTGGTCTAAAAAAAAATGATAGCGATAAAGTTTTAACGTCGCTGATGGTTTCAACATCTCACAACCCCCCACCACCCCCTCAGAGGTCATCGGCTATTCTAACTCACCAGGCAGGAAGGGTTCTGGAGTGAGAAAAGAGGACGCAGCCACTCAGGTAATGAATTAACTTCAGCTTGGTCTTGACGACACTGATAGGCACACCGACAGGAGCACCAGGTACATCCACCTGCCAGACGTCGTTGGCATCACCCGTACCATTCTGAAGATGGAGGGGGAAATAACATAAAAGAAAATATCACTGGGGTGACAATGCATCTTAAGATATGTTAATGCAGGTGAATGCATCTTAATGTACGTTACGATATGTTGATACACGTTAAAATATGTTAATGTATGTTCATATATGCTAATGTATGTTCATATTGACTAGTTTCTTCAGCCTTTTTTTTACTTGGTTTGCATCAGATGAACTGTGTGCAACAAGTTTGGAATGACCAATTACCATTTACACACTAACACAGTGATCTATGACCATCAACCATTTACACACTAATGTAGTGATCTATGACCATCTACCATTTACACACTAATGCAGTGATCTACGACCATCTACCATTTACACACTAACACAGTGATCTATGACCATTTACTCACTAATGCAGTGATCTACGACCATCTACCATTTTACACACTAACACAGTGATCTATGGCAATCTATCATTTACTTACTAATGCAGTGATCTATGACAATCTACCATTTACACACTAGCATATGACCATCTACCATTTACACACTAACACCGTGATCTATGACCATCTACCATTTACACAATAACACAGTGATCTATGACCATCTACCATTTACACACTAATGCAGTGATCTATGACCATCTACACATTGGAAGATACTATTGGCTCCAGATCATTAAAATTGTCTGCTTTATTATTACTCACAAAAGAAATTCTATAGCAAGGCAACATAAAGTTTCCTTGCTTTGAGTAAAACTAACTTGGTACTAGTAATAAGAACTTTGCTTTCTACAAGAATCTCCATTTTCTAGAAAGTTAATACCAGAAGAAAACTGAAGGTTAAACAAGGAATGAATCCTCGTTACATGTTAGGTTTCCAGGGGAGAAATACTTTGCCTAAAGCCAAAACATTCAGACGATCGTATATATTTATCAATTGAAGACAGGACATCATTAAGTGTTCTACACGTTAGGTTCACCTGTGATAGCAAACTTTTCACGACCCAAAGTTTTTGGTAAATTTCCATGCTAACCTAACAGTAGATGACAGGCAACATTGTCAAATATTACAAGAAGTGCCGAAAAGTTTAAGTAAAGTTACAGTAAAACCAACAATGCAGTTTGTTTGTTTTGTTTATAGACGCAGATGGATAATCTCTTTTACCTCCCCGTAACAGGTGACTTGGTGATGGTTGAACGTGAGTGGAGCTCTCTCGTCGTGGCTATGAAGGTTCCTGCCGGTGCTAGTGGGGATACAAGCAAGGAACTGAAAACCGTTTAGTCATGAAGTCATCGATACTGAGGACGAGAAGGATGAGGAGGACGAGGCAGAGGTTGAGGATGAGGGGGGGGAGTTGAGGAGGAGGTTGAGGAGGAGGGGGTTGAGGATGAGGCCCGATAAGATAACACAAGACATGACGGACCAGATTGAGACAGTCAGTTAGCACACACAGATAATAAACGGCCACAATCTGCAGTGTGCTTCACAGATGCCTAATGTTATGCGATATTACTACTCTACACTATGTCAACTAAAACGCAGTCTACCACAACAACATGTTATAGACTGATACGTTGGCTTGCATGGCGCCATAATTCCCCCCCAAAATTTGTAACCTTATGAATATGAGTAGATTTAAAAAAGCTTTAATGAGGTACTACCACCTGAAACAAAATGCTTCTTAACTTGTTTGCAGCAGGCTGTCTGCAGCAAGCTGTCTGCAGTAGCCCGGTTATTAGCAATGTTTTGCTGGTATAGACGACCGTCGCAAGGCAGCATGATAAACGAGAATTAAAATTAAACCCATGTGCTTTATCGCGTACTGAGACCCAGCTGACTCATCTTCACATGAATTGATAATCGGACAAGTAAAATGTTCCAGGGTGAATCTCTCTCTGGAACAACTCACTACGTTGTTCAAGGGTTTTTATAACTGCAGCAGCTCAGTGTCAGTAACAGGATGTCATATAAAGATGAGACAATTGATCTCACTCTGACATGCGTGTAGGGCTACTTACGTTCAGATAAAGCGATTTATGGCTCGGCATGGCGGAGATCATTTTTACGCAAAAAGTACGATTTATTTTGGGTGCTATATGGCGGGGTGTTAACAAGCGCCCGCGCTGAAAGTGCACAGCGGGGCCAAAGGAATTAGGGACGGAGGTCGTCTTGGGCTGCGGACAACGCATACTTTTTTGTAAGGCACCGATGCCACTGCCAAGTGTCACGACTGCCATGTCCTGATGTGCGATTGTTGGCTCAGGGGCACAAAGCAAATGTTCCCTGTCTTCATTGGACGAATCTAAACGTGAAAAGAATCAAAATTGTCACTTTCTCGAGTCGACGTCTTTAACAGAGTTGGGCGTGCTTGCTATACGTGGTCAGAAATTGGTGGGTTTTTGCAGAGATGGGACTAACTGATTAACACGCAAACCGACCACTGAATCGAGGAAACACCAGAGCCATGGACGAGTGACTACGACACTCACCCGACATGTTCGAGGGACACGAGGTCTCCATTCCGGACAAGATCGACGGGCTGTGTACCCCCATCGTCGGGTATCCCCTCTTCAGGTATCCCCTCTTCGACGTACTTTTTGACGAGCCATAAGTTATTTTCATCTTTAAAAGCATACGCTGTAACCTTGGAGACAAAGGACACGTGATGCAACCTAAAGAGTAATTTAAATGCTTCCATAGGGTCAACGATAACCTACCTTTACAATTTCAAATACAGTATCAAAGACAGTATGTTTTTCTTTTTATTCAATTACATGAAAAGGTTTGGATCAATTAAAATAGCTCTAAAAGTTACAGCCTACAATAATTTAAGTCAAGTACACGAGAATGTCAAACCTATTAGTCTCTTGAAACGTATATACAGGTTTAGTCTTGCTAGGTTTCAACTCAGACTGCTTAAAGTCCTGCTACACCTCCACTTACCTCCTGTTAACCTTTTCATTGATTATAGAGCTTCTGTCTGTTTAGCCTTTGTTGGTTTCAGATCAGATTGCTCCCCGAGTCATCTGGGAAAACTGCTGGTTTGGTTCTATTGCTCAATTTGTATCACGGTGCCGTCAAATCCAACAGGTTTTTAGGACGAATTTAGGACGAATGTCCCACAAGGGTGTCCATACGAAAGTATGCCAATTTTGTTTTCATCTACGTGACCATTTCTGTATCTTCTAGCATCTCTAAATCAAATACTGGTTTTGTTTTAGACATTGTTTCCAAACCTGCTGCTGCTGGGCACCAAACCCCTCCGGGTAGAGATGGGAATGGGAGTGTAGCAGTCCCCCCGCGGCCCGGTGGTTCTTGAGGGTGATGACGGAACCGTAAGCAATCTCTGGGAAGAAAGTGAATTATTAAAGCAATAATTAGAAATTGCAGCTTCTAGTACAGATGGCAGGCATTATTCGTAGATGCAGATTGCAGCAGTTTGTCACATATCCCTTTCCTCACACGAAAAATTTAATCGACAGGATTCCAGGGAAATGTAATAGCAAGCATATATACATATTAGTGGAATAGTCTGCCTGATTCAGTTATAGTGTCTAAAAGTGCCATTACTATAATAATAATCTTGATATGCATTTTTTTCCAGGGTGATAAGACTTTGAGGTATGTTGTGTTTCTTGGGTTGCGTCCTTGGCTTTCGATTAATTTTTATGAGGATGATTGCCCCTCCTGACCCTCCTCTTACTAAACTAATCCTCTGTCTCGGATTAATTCTGGAGTATTACATGAACAGTATATAATGGCCAGCGAACCTCTTTCTCAAATGAAATGTTCAAAGCAAAAGTTTTACAGTTTTATCTAACCTAACTAACCACCCCCCACACGAACACATTTCTATAAACATCAAACGATTCATTCAATGGTTTTGGGCGACACAACTTGACAGCGCCTCTTGAAGCAACAAAGGAATAAACGAGGTCGAAATAGTTAGATTTAGACTCAAATGGTAGTGATCTCAAACAAAAAATTGGTATGTCTTACTCTCTGGCATGGAGACGTTATGGAGGTTGTTTCCGATCAAGTTAGACTGAAACGCGGAACTGAAAAATCCGTCGCCAGGACCACTGAAAGAAGGGGTGAAAAATTGAGTTATAACTAGACGCACCGATCGTTATGAAAAATTTAATTATTACATGGGGGGGGGAAAGGCGATAAAATGGATCCCCGGAAAGGATTAGGAATCTTTGTAAATCTGTTTCCATGGTGTCAGTGTCTTTCGAATGGTCAGTCGGACGTGTGTTTACAACTTGACAAAGGCACGTGATTCTTTGCGTTGTGACCCCATAACTTGGGCTATTATAATTGATGTTTTCGGGAGCAGTTTTTAGTAGTGTAGAATGTTTGAATTTGCTTCTTTAAAAGTCTTCATTGAGGGATCACAAAACTTGCAAAATTGAAATTATTTTCAGCCAGAATCGAATGAATTTAATGATCATTTCAAATTCAAATATGTTGATTAGTTCATCATTTGGTCCGGTCCGTGATTGGTTTAATCAAATTCCATTCGATCATTTGAATAACAATTAACCAACATACCTCTGATGCAGTATATGTAAATGGACCACGAACAAAGCAACATAGACCCCAGCTGGGAAGACAATGAGACAGATACACCTCGCCAGTAGATGCTTCAGTAATGTAGCCTACAGGAACAAGATTTGAAAAGATAAATTAAGCCAAGTAAGTGGAGTAATACCATGGTAACGGTGGAAATTAAGAACCAAACACCATGGTGAAGGTAGAATTTGCGAGATGTAGCCAATTGTTACAATATAATCATGGTCGTTAGCGATAATTATGCTATAAAACCTGAATTATCTTCGATAACTTGCACCGGCGAAGAGTCTGGAGGGAGAGGCAAACATGTCGGCTGCGACAAAACTATGCTTTTTTGCCAGCGGGGTGGAAATTGTGGGTGCAAAATTCTACAAAACGTGGTCTGTTATCACCCAGGTAATTTATGGCAATAGCCTCACAAGCAATTAGGTCGTTCTGATAGTATATACTGTCAAAAAGACTGCATCAGTTAAAATACTCGTAAATTGTTACTGTAACAACCCCCCCCCCCTCGTCGATGATAATATAGCCCACCTTTGAGAGAGCTAGGTCTGCTAGAAGGCCCCAGAGATCCCAGGCCGTGCGAGCTCCTGCAAACAGAATCACAAACAGCCCGACCCACTTCACGCTGGAGAAACAAGAAGAAGAAAATTTATCGTGGCATCCCATCGTGGGTTGATAATGACGGATTTGTTACGACAAATTGTGAAGATTCGTATAAATCTTTCTCTCTCTCTGAAACATCGCACCAAAACGTGATTTACCCTACCATTTACCCCCAAATGGAAGTTTAATATATTGGACTAATGTCCAAAGCAGTAGTAACTTTCAACTTTGAGCATTAAAATTGAGAGTTTCTTGCACTTTATGGCAAGATGCCTGCATGAATGATGCAAAGGGTGTAAATTAGTACCACTGGAAAGATGGTAATGAGTACCCTTCAAAGGGAAGGTGATGATTACCACTTACTTGAAAGTTGATGGTAATGATTACTAATCACTGGCAAGGTTAATTATTGTAATGAGTACCACTCACTGGCAAGGTGATGGTAATGTGTACGGGTCACTGGTAATGTAATTGTAATGAGTACCACTCCCTGTCACCTGATACCTGTACATCAATAGCATTACCAATATTGCATAACATTATGTGATGTTTGGTCTTGATGGTGTCTTACAGATACCTGGTGAATGTAGAACAGTAGCATATTATTGATGTCTTATCTTGATGTCTTCCAAACACCTGGTTACATTAGATCAGTAGCATTACTACTATAGATTAACCTTACGTTGTTTTATCTGGTGAAGTCTTACAGATACCTGGTACTTGGATATCAGTACATAGCATTACTACCAATGATGAACCTCATGCGATGTTTTATCTTGATGGTATCTTACAGATACCTGGTACTTGTACATCAGTATCATTACTACCAATGATGAACCTCATGTGAAGTTTTATGTAGATGGTGTCTTACAGATACCTGGTACTTGTACATCAGTATGTATCATTACTACCAATGATGAACCTCATGTGAAGTTTTATGTTGATGGTGTCTTACAGATACCTGGTACTTGTATATCAGTACGTAGCATTACTACCAATGATGAACCTCATGTGATGTTTTATGTTGATGGTGTCTTACAGATACCTGGTACTTGTATATCAGTACGTAGCATTACTACCAATGATGAACCTC
>JAODAG010373121.1:5326-19010 GCA_027574785.1 Orphnurgus asper | reverse complement strand
GATGGTTTTTTCGGTGGGGGGATATTTTTAAAGATTTCTTGCAGTATTGTAAGTGATATAGATTAATGGGAATCACTATAAATGTTACCCCAATTGTATGTATAATGTAAGCCACTTTATGCAGAATCTTGCATCCCTAAAAGAACATTTCTTTGTTGGGATACACTTTGCAGATATATAGTCTTTATCTTATCCTTTGAAAGTAACTTTGGTTTTATCTTCCTGATAATACATCCTACAGTATGCACACGGTACCAGCCAGTTCACAGTGTGCAGTATACAACCCGGTCTTATCAGTACAGTATGTTGGAATTCATGTTCATGGTTTATGCCTGATAGTACAGTAGTTGAAAAGGTGGGTCCCCTCCTCCCTCCCAAAAAAAAAGCATCAATAAATAAATATAAATATGTCAAAGACAATTTCATTTAAAACAAGATGGAAATTACAATATTAAATTAAAGAAAATTAAGTTAACAAACAAAAAATGCATTTCTGCAATCATTGTGTGATCAATAATATATACATTGCACTGGTATGGTTGGATACTACATAAAGCATTACAGGGAATGCCAGGTTTCGCTGCTGTATGTCATCTAAATATAAAATAGTTTTGAATGTACTATCATAATTGCTGAGGAATTGCACATACGGTGGTGCTCTTGTATGTTTACCTGCAGTTTGCAATTATTATCCTTGTTTATTATCAGTACAAAGGAAGACCGATAGTTACTGCCACATAGTGTTGCCTACTGTACTTACAATTTTCATAGCGTAAGGTGTTTCATGCTTTAAACGACCGCTCTCTGCTACAATGTTTCTAGAGCCATGCGTGCAATTTTTATACCAAGCTTTTATAGAACTGGTTTTTTCTCAACATTGGACTGTTGTGAAGAAACTCTTCCTCCCTTGCCTGAATAATTTGAAAGGTTCTTTTAAGTGTAGTACTGATGTAGGTCCAAGTAGCAAGAGATGCATAAAACCTTGACTGAGTTGTTTGGGTTTAATTGCAGAGATAGCACATATAATAGTAGGATTTTTCATTCGACCCATATACTATTGCTACAGTCAGTACCTTGTACAATATTGCTACCCATACAACAATATGCTACTCCACACTGTATTGCTACTCGTTCGATTTTTGCTACCAATGCAAATAAATATGCATGCCACACGTACCATGATGTCACAACGTCACATACACTGAGCACATGTGCAGCATCATTGTTTCCCAGGAACTACTCTCCTTTTCCTCCATTTTATCAGATTTTTCCTGTATGGAACCCTTTGTTGGAAAGAGTTAATTTCCTTTTCTTTCCTGGCCTCACTGTTGCGTTAAGTGGATCATTTTTTTTTCGGGAGGGTTTTGATGCCTCTCATAAATTTTTAGCACGTTTTCATTCGTGCATATATGGCTAGGCTAGTCTAGCCTAGTATGCACTATCCTGTAGAAATTACAGTATATTGTACAGTAGGTAGTTTCACGGGAGGTTTTTTATCTATGCGGGTGTGTGGTTTTGGACTCACCCCCCTGAGTCCCTCAATCTCAAAAGATAGAGGAGTTGTTTTAGGGAACGAGGTCCCCATGCGTTGTTCATCCGGAGAAGGTGGACCGTGGTTGCCTATTGAATGTACGGTACATTTGAGAGCAAACAGCGTTTACAAATTGAGTTTATTTTTGTTCTTTAAGTGCTGCCAGTGCTGACATTCAGTCACTGTCACTGACTGTATACAGTATATGACTGTTTTACCAACTTTGGCTACCAGTATAGATTAAATGCTGATGGCTTCACCTTGCAACATGTGTACATCTGAATAATTAACCAATCGGTTTGAAACGTTGAAGTATTTGCACATTTTAAAAACAAAACTCGCTGTATACAAATTTTTGGCTTGCTTCATTTGAATTTACAAAGTTGTACAGCTGTATGCATGTGGCAAATGAACTCTCTTTTGCTGGTATTGATTTCCCAAAATTCACTCGATCCTGATGAAACCGCCTCGCGCTACTACTGTACCAGCACCTTTTGGAAAAAGATGCTACCGAATTCACAGTCATCGTGAGCACACTATGCTCGCCGGGTTTGAAATATTCAACCAATCAGTTTGAAGAATCGCCAGTGCGTTTATGTTTGAATGCACCGATGGCGCCACACCTAGGTGTGTTGTACTGCACATGATACAGTATGCAAAGTCTATTCTAATGAATATTCAGGGTGTCCCAGAGCATGGGGGTATCAGATTAAGCTTTGGTAAAGGTACATTGATACTAAGATCACATACAGTACAGACAGTACAGAATCTATCGAACAGGTTACAGGCCCTTGAAATTAAGTCGGCCTAGAATGTAGAAAAATTATGGTCACAGCATTATTATTTTGTTAATATCAGTATTATGAACAAAACCTTGCTGGCGTAAATGTTGACAGGGTAAGTATATAGTTTAGTAAGGATAAGGGTCAGGAAAGACCAGCATCCACTTAAAAAGCCACCTGAAATAGCCATATGGACCCAAACCACAAGAACTCTACAGAAAAGTGACAAGCAAAGTGCCTTCCGTGGAGCATTGACACTGTTAGACACTACAACCAAAGCAGGCAGACTATCCTACTCATCCACAACTCTCTGCGAGAAGATATTCTTGACATGTAACCGACATATCCTCGCACTCTCTGAAGTAGTATACTGCTGCTGTATGCATCACACATCCAGACGTGTAGTCAGCATTCGTGGGAGGAAAGGTGAGGGGTGGGGAAGGTGGGTGGGTGTGGAGAGAGAGGTAGATGTGCAATATACGTTGAAGAGGCGGAAGATATTTGGGTATTTTTTACTGACATACTGTAAGAGTCTGCCTGTAAGAGTGGCCATCAACATCTATACGTAGCATCTACATGTACAGTTTGGTAAGAGTAGGGTTACCATACGTCCCGATTAATCGGGATTGTCCCAGTTTTTTTTCACGGAAAATATTGTGTTTATATTGTGATAAGCTCTCAATTGTCCCGAGTTTTGTCAAATTCTTGTTTTGCCATACTTTTTTTTTGTGCAAAATATGGCTAAAATGTAACTTCCTATCCTACAACAGGTGATTTTGACGGCCAAACGACCACAAGCTTATCGAGGGTTTTCAAAGAAAGCAAATTTGGCAGTGAATTTGTCAATGTGTGGAAGTGCGCTAGCATACAATAATAGTAGGATTATAGCATCGGATATCTATATGTTTATGAGTGGCCCATGCACACACTTCTGCGACACAGCCTATATTTGCTGCGCCGTTTGCCGTAGTAGGCCTAACCTATCGCGTTCCATCTGTGAATTATGTTTACTTTGTTTACAAACACAATTGTGGTTCTTGATAACGATACCAGTACTTACTTAATGAAGAAGCCTGCTCTTCTGGACAAAATTAGTGGAAGCCTCAAGTATACATGATTATGTTGATACTGATTACTGTATCGTGAACAGTACTGTACACTATTTAAAGACCCGTTTACTTAATAAAATTTAAATGGGTTGTTATATTTACACTTGAGCAAGGATTTTTATTCTGATCCCTAGGTATGCTTCTTTCTTTCTATAATTGTTTGTATTATTATAACTATTATAGTAATAGAATATTAGTAGAATTTATTTTTATTTTACAGCATTCTGAAAGTGGCATATAGCTGCATATATGCCCGCAAATGGCATTTTCAAAGGGAGACACTCCTGCCCTTAGACCCCTCCCCCAGGACACATTGTCCCACTTTTCAAAAGACAAAATATGGTAACCCTAGGTAAGAGTTTATGGGGGGGGGGTTTTAAGTACTGTATGTATTTTCCCTCCAGCCCTGCAATATTTGGGATGCACAATGTGCTAAACTGTGTAAAGCGAAAATGATCGAGATCAATGAGAGCAAATTTACAGCGGGACGGTGTCGTCCTCCAATATGCTCGAATGTCCAGCAATGGTCACGTATGGCCAAGGTCACCGCAGCCACTTTGACGGTCTCCATCGTCGTCAGTGCCCGCACGTCGTATGATTGTGAGAAATACATCGTCCACTCTGATTGGCTGTTTTTTATTAAAATTATGCCCGTAAAATTGGGTTCGTTTTGAGGCGCGAGGTATCATCTGGCCAGTTCCCGTCCGCGGTGTTTCGCGCTTGCGTTTCTCGCTAAATTAGCAGCTGCAAGGATCACGTTGAGTCAAAGAAGTCTCTCGTCTTCAAAGAAAGGTGAAATCCGATCCACAAACTCTGTCTCACTTTACTAGCCGGCTTTTAGCCCCGAGGTAAGAATTACTGTATGGGCTGGACAATAGTACTGACATTGGAGGACTTGGTAATGTTTGTCTGTACCACATTTGTGACCACATCCATTTTTACATTGTTCTACTTTACCCATCTATATGACCACTAACTCCCCTGTTTACACCCTCCAGTGTAACATCCCATACCCAGACACGTAGTAAGAGGTGGGTGGGGGGTAATTATATAGCTGGTGAACCCCAAACCAGTAACTGTTCTCTGATATAGTGAGTACTTTACACACTGTCTACACAAGACACACTGTAGGTTTCTGCTAGCATGCTGTGCATTAAACAGCTGCACATTAAAATAAATTTTCTGGGTTGGGGGGAAGGAGGTTACTGTACTCCAGTATTTCTTTAAAATGATAAAGAGATGTTAGCTTCGGTACATTTACCAAAAATGGATCCATGCGGGGGGTGAGATTTTTCCACAATTGTGAAAGGATTCAAAGCATGAATGGTCAGAGACGATGCAGTGATGGACCTCAAGGCCTGAGGTACTGTAGGTATAGATAGGCACATAGTTTAGTATATGAAGGGTTATGAACCCTCAGAGGATCATAAAGAAACCCCTGTTCATGTTGCGATCATGGATGAACGCTGATTTTGACAAGCAATCTCTTCTCGGCCAATGTCCAGAAGGTACTGTACGAGGCAGGCACGTGCCCGTCCATCCCACCCTGCTCCCGGGACCGTCATGTAACGGCCCCCATCCGACGGATGTGAGTGTATACCTCGATCATTCTCAAAGACTGAGGGAAGCGAGGGCAACCTGTTCATCACCACTGCACTGAAACCGCGCAACCCCACGAAAAATGTAACTGAATCACCAAACACCATGGATGGCCGAATGCATCACCACTGCAAAGCAGCCGAGCTGAACAAGTCATGCCTGGAGATCGAACCGGGCGACCTTTGGGCGAAGAACCGGACACTCAAACCGCTGAAGACCACACTCTCACTTCAAATGATTAACATCCTCTGGAAAAACAAATCCCCCCCCCAAATAATGTGAGTTCTAGATCGAGGAGTGGGTTATAATGGTTTTGTCACTCAGAAGCCCCGATAAAACTAGGTTCGTGACACAGGTTCATGGGTCACACTTTGAGAAAAACAAATTGCATGTTTAATCGTTTTTTTGTTTTTTTATCACTCACAACAAATTTCAAAAGGATTTTAGTTTAATAAGCAACATCTTCATGTTAGTAATATGAAAGACCACACATCATTTGAAATGATTTTAGTCTTTTTAGTGCTTTAATGTAAAAAGTACTGTATTACTGTAGGTCATCTACTTACTTTACTATGCTTATTTCAATATAGGAAAACATAGCTCATTGTGTCAAATGACATGTATATAGATTACTGTGTTTTCAAGGACATATGGGTGTTGGTTTTCCCCCTTAGAACAAAACTTTGGTTGCATGAAACGTGTTCAAAGAGGTGCAATGCTTCATAAAACATTGACATTAAAACATTGACTTGATCAGTGGTGATGATGTCATCGCTGGTTTTACTTTAAAGGAGCATGCCAGATGACAATTATACATATTGGAATAACTAGAAAATACAACAACAAAAAACATACTGCAATATGCAACCTAGATTTATATTTTCTGTTAACATTTCAATATATGTTTTAGTTGTTTTTTTATATAAATAAAATCTATTTCTAATTCAGTGAACATGACACGCATCCAACATCACTTTACAATAATACAACAATTAAGTACAGTACAGTGACTGGTATCAAGAGTACACCAGACCTACAGTTGAGGCTACAGATGAGATGAAATTACTTTTGGAGCGGCCTGCATCTCTCAGCGCTGTTAATTTGATCATCGTTTTTACATGGCTATAACCTCACCTTATAAAAAAAATATATATTTTTGTCCTCGTTCGACAATCTTTACTGTAGTCGATACACGTTGAACGCACGTCTTTGGAAAACTGTTGATCGAAAGGCTTTGCAAGGGGAACCATTTGACTGTGTTGTAATATGTGAAAGTACAGTATTGTTATTTGTATGGAGCATAGGTTGTCTTTAAACCTACATGTGAGTGTGACGGGACTATTAATTCTCATAGATAAAATAGTATTCTGTGTGAGTTGAGATAAGGAATGAAGCTTCTTGTATATTGAGACAAAGGGATGACTGACACACACTATATACATACTGTATATATTTAATTGATTTAATTGAAGCAGCGTTCCGAGTTGTGGACTGGTATTTGTTGATCCGTTCCGATCATTTACGGAAAACTGTCTCACAGTTTCAACTGGCCGGCATTGACCAAATTGAGTATGGTTTGATTCTTAAGTTTGATCCCTACTGTATTTAACTTGGAAATATCCAATTATGTTGCTAATTAAAAAAAAATCAAAATAAATGGTACGTAGCACTTAGTGCTTGAGGTCGGTGAAAGAGAGGCAGGGGTAAAATACTTCCCCAAAGATTTCCTTCACGAATAGTAAAAAATCTGATAATCCATGAGGGAAATCCACCGAGGAAGAAAGCTTAGTGCAAGGAGGGCGCCGCCAAGAAGTGGCGTCCAGGGGGCTACAGGTTAAAATTCTCACGGCGCTACATGGTATAGACGTAAGTAATAGTAAGCAAATGTATAGCTAGTAAAACCCCCAAACCATTAAATTATTGGGGAATTGATAAGTTTATTTTCCCTGAATTATAATGAACTTGTAATTCAACAGTTTAGCCTCAGCCTCAACGTGAAACGTTCGTCCCCGAATCGTACATCAGCTGAAGGAGTGCATGGGTTGTGGGAGGGGGAAGGGAGGGGTCTCTCTGGAGTTAGTTGGATCTAGAATTTTTGTTGTTGTTTTTTTACACAATTTATGCCAATAAAGGGTGCCCTTTAAAGTGTCTTTCTTCATGTTTTACCCTTTTTTCGGTCTACATTCCCTGGTTTACGGCGTTACCCCGCTCTCTCGTACTAATTTGCCTAAAATTTGTCTAACGTAGAATCCCTTACTGTACCCTTCACCCCATACATGTCTATAGCATCTACCAGTTCAATAAACCATCGGAAATACGAGCCGCGTAGCATACGAAGCGAACGCGAGCATGTAAATTATTTATTTATTATTTATTTCTTGTTATAATTCGTTCCCTTGCTGTTGTAGTGAATGGGCACTGCACGCCAGCAGCTTTACACCGCTTCCAACGCTGCGTAACTTTGTTAAAGCCGAAAACCGGAGAGCTTGTGTTCATGACAGAAAGAAAAAAAATAACGCTGTCGACGACGGTATAGAAAAGACCGTCGTTTGTTGCAAGAAAACAAGATAATGCCTTTTATAAATAACAATTTTTCGCAGGTCGGTGCTTCACAAGTAGAATATTTGCTTTGAAGGAAACCCAAAACCTCCAAGGTCAATGGAACTCATTTTTGGATCTGTACAAGTTTGTAGAAGTAGGTTGAGGTTTTAGTAGTTCAATAACAGTCAGGGTTAGGGAAGCCTCTGTCCGTGCCGATTATCGAACACACTTCTCTTATGCCTTCTCTTTTCAAACCAATGTTCAGAAGTTGCAACCCATCCATCTTATCTTACTCCCCTGGGAGGTGCCTTTTTAATGTGATGGGGGGGTGGTGGTGGGTGATCTTTGACCTGTCCATCACCACTGCAATGCAACTGCAGATAATCGGATTGCTCTTAGTACCCGGAGATCCGGAACCACCTGAAGCCATATGTCTCTCCAGTCTCCCTCCCCCAGCAGGCAGAGAAGCCGCTGTGTGGGGTCGGTGGGCACCCCTAGTGTTGGGGGTAACGGTTAGCTATACTGGGCTGCACGGACAGGGCAGGTACTGTGTAGCCCATAAGGATACTATACAACTCTCCCATAAGGTGTACTGTGCAGCCCATAGAAACACGATGTAATACATGAATGAAACCCAAGCAGCGACAGTACACAACGTAACATTGAACATGACACGCATCACCCTAGCCACAAATCCCTTCCCCCTACCCACAGGGAAGGGTTGTGGTGGATGGTCTTACATGTTTAAGTTACTTTGCTAATGAACCATGCTGTATTTGCTTATGGACATTTTGGGAATGGGATGTGGAGAAGTGCCAAGGATGTGGGAAAGGATTATGGAAAGGGAATTGTGGGAGAGGGAATGGTGTTGTGGGGAGGGGGTTATAGAGAGGGGAAGGGTGTTGGGAATGGTTGTGGAGAGTGGATGGATGGTTTGATGGGTAGGAGTGGGATTTGTTGGTAGTGGATGGGTTTTACATGGAAGGGAAATGGGGTTGTAGGGAGGGAAATGGTGTTGTGGTAGGAGGATGTTGTTGGAGAGAAAGGGTGTTATGGGGAATTGAGGAAAGGGTGTTATGGGGAATTGAGGAAAGGGTGTTATGGGGAGGAGTATGGTATTGTTGTGGGGAGAGAGATGGTGTTGTGGGGGAGGAAATGATGTTGTGGGGGAGGGATATGCTGTTGTGGGGAGAGAGATGGTGTTGTGGGGACAGAGAGGGTGTTGTGGAGAGAAATGGTGTTGTGGTGGGAGGGTGTTGGGGGAGAAAGGGGTTTGTGGTGAGGAAAGGTTGTTGTGGCAGGGTGTTGTGGGGAGAGAAAGGGTTTGAGGGGATGAAAGGGTGTTGTAAGGAGGGATATGGTATTGTGGGGAGTGAAAGAGTACTGTGGGAAAGGTTAGGGGTGGGGGCTATGATGTTGGAGATATTGAGATTTGCAAGTGACCAAAAGAAATTGGAAAAGTTACTAAGGAAATGCTTAAAGGTATTCAAATGAAAGTTTAAGCAATAGCGTACCTTCCAAATGATGGGTTTTGGGTTGGAAACATTTATTTCCTTATAGGCTTCCACCACATCTCTCCCCACCCTCTCTCCATTCATCAATTAACATCAATTTCACATTCATGCAGTGAATTGTCAAATTTAATACCGACTGCTGTGAATTTGTATCACTTGTAACAGTATGTTTAATACCCCTGTTCCGTATCTCAGTGCAGATTGCATCAACGCCAAATACACAGAGAGCATCGCTTTAATAGGATTCATTTCTCACTAAGGGCACTGGAAACAGGAATTTCTTCCTCCCAAAACCTAATTAAGGAGTATGTAAGTGGCTCTTTCATTTCAAGGGTTTGTAAAATCATGGACATTGCAGTGCATTGGTGCTTATTAACTTTCGTGGAAGTGTCTCTAGCACCAGTACCATGATTTCTGTACGTATATATATATAGTACAGAGGACTTTTACAGCTGGTACTCGCCGTTAGCTCCCAGCCTCTGATTCAATTATTGTATTCCCTAATTACCTGTGGTGGTTATACATCTGACAATGTTACATAATAATAACTCGGTGGAGTGGATGTAATCATTTATTGCCAGCCCTTCCAGCTTTATTAATGTGGGTTTTTTTTTTTAAGAGTCTGATTTTGCTACTGTTACCTAAAATTACCTAAGAGTTTTCACTGATGCTAGAATTCCTTTTGGAGAAACAGTTCTGATTATTGTATATTTATTTATGGAATTATTTATTTTACAGTAGTTATTTATTTATGCAGTTATTGATTTTTTTTTGTTAAACAGTATAGTTACCATGTACCAGATGAAACGATGAATTTCAATGTGGCAGAGCTTTAATTAAACCATGTTCCTCTGGGCAGGGATGTATTACTGTACTGTACACCCGCAGCCTCGGTCCGATTCAAACCTGTCAAACGGCCAGTTCTCTCTTCGTAGGGGGTGGGGTTTGTTAGCACGGTTCAGCCCACCCACAATGCAACTTTCCATTTGCAGTAGTAATTAATATTTGTTTCTGTAAAAAAATTGATATATTTGCAAAAAAATTAGTTGCACTGTGGTCAGTTACGCTGGAGTCCTTGTCGCCCGAGTACCAGTTGGCCCAGCCCGGGTGGGCAGTTCGGGCCGGCCGCCGCTGACAAGCGTACAGCCGTACGTCCCTGCGTCCTGCACCTGTCCATTAAAGAAAGGTTAACAGCGTGTAGATGTCCCTGCATGGACCTGTTCGCCTCACTTCTCAACGTCGATTCCTAGTTTTCGATCGGACTGTTGCTGTATATATATATATATATACATCAGAGATCTTTGGGCTAACGTATCATCGCGTGATTCGTAGCACGTGACTCTGTAAGGTGACAGACTTTCCACAAAGGCCAGCGCAGGCCGTCCTTAACACAGCAGAGACCCGGGGTTGTCTTTTTTTAAGGAAACTCGCCCAGGAAAGAACCTGGCCTCTGCCAGCAGCATATGCCACGTCACTGGGTGAGTGTATGCGACCATTCTACTTACCCATCCATCTCTCACAAGTGGCTTACACCTAGCTACTACTACTGGTGTATACAGTAGTTTCCTCCCATAGGCCTCTATGACGTGACATCCGGGTGCCGCTACACCCACCCACCCCCATAACATGTACCGATCCCAGCGATGAGCGAGTGTAGCTACTATACTCTTCCCTGGACTTGATTATCAAAAATATTTTTTCCATTTTTAATGAAACTTTCTTTTCAAGGATTTTTATTTCCTCGCTTACCTGGCCTCGCATTTGCGCTCTAGGGTATCGTCTTCTTTTTAAAGGATTTTTTACGCATTTTGTGTTTATAGCTGCAATCCTTCTTGCCTACCAAATACTTGGATGAGTTTTACAAACTTGGTGCAAGAGCCGTCTCTTACGATTTGCTTACACGTACTGTACCCAGTGTGTAGTTCCCCCATACTCGAATTTCGCCTGTGTATAGCCTCCACGACATCCCACCCGGGTGACGCCGACGGTGTGCGTACATGGACCGAGCCTAGCAATGGGTGTAGCAACTTTCTCCCTGGATTTTCTTTTTCATCATTATTGGATTATCAGATTTATTTTTTGACTTTTGCTGAAGTTCAGGAGAAAAATCATGTATTATATACTACACATTATACTCCAAATTATTTTTCAAATTTAAAGTTTTTTCAAAATTATGGATGTCCCAGCATGGTATAAAGGTCAACTTATTGGCAGATGTGCGTGTCATTATCAGTACTGTGTAAAAGTAGAAGTCTAGTAAAAGGATACTGTGCCGTTCAGTTGGAAAACAAAAAAAATAATTGTCCCTTCTTGTTGGCCGTTTCAAATAGAGTGTGTAACAAAGAGCATTTTAGCAGCGGTTAGATAAATTAATGTCCGCTGATCAGGGTGGGGTTTAGAAGGGTTTTTCGGAAATGAAAACAAATCAAGTACCCTCATGGTCATTTTACTTTGAAACCAATTAAAGATACTGTTCCTTGTTCCTTTGTTCGTAGACCCTGTTACACTAGGTGGATAATTCCACAAAGTTTGCCAGGTACCCCAGCTTCTCAACCAAGGGGGAGGCAGCTGGGGCCGGGGGTGGATATGGAGGGGATGCTGGTGGAAGGGTCTTCAGTGGCCAGGAATTTTTGTGGGTAGGGCCACATCAAAGTAGAATGCTCAGTACCACAGGGCACCACATCAAAACGGTAACTAGAATAAAGAATAACAATGCTGCACATTTTAAAGTCATTTTAATGTCATTTTAATGTCATTTTAGAGCTCTTTTTGCCTGTGGTTCGGATAAATTGTTAGGATGGAGAAAGTCCATATCTTTTCAGATTAAAAGCAGGTCTTTGTGCATATCTGATGTTTTGATCCTACACCACTAAGTCTATTGATATCATACAGTTCTGTTGATCCTCAACAAGGTATGTTGATCCTGTACAGTTATGTTGGTCCTGCCCAGATCTGTTGATCATGTACAGATATCTGTTGGTCATGCACAGTTCTGTTGATCATGTACAATGCTGTTGATCATGCATAAGTTCTGTTGATCTTGCAGAGTTACGTTGATCCTGCATAGTTGTATCGATCGTGCAGAGTTCTGTTGATCATGTTCATTTCTGTTGATCCTCCACAACAACTATGAATATCATGGACCCTGATGGGACTCTATGAGAAAGTACATTTTAAGTTGTCAATGCTGCAACTTGGACCATTTCAATTATTTATAAGCATACACAGTATATACGGGCTGTTTCAATGAATATTTAGCATGTACACTTGAAGCAATACCATTTAAATCATCAATTCGGCATTAATTCGAACTGTTTCAATGAATATCTGGCATTTATTCTTGGAGCAATACATTTAAATATGTGACTCGACAACTTGGACTGATATGTGTCACCTGATTTGCCTCCCACTATTTGTTATCGGTTATTTTTACATGTGTAAATTTGTCAGAAATTATCTTTTATTAAGTAGTAATCAGGTGAAAACCTCCATTGATCCTCGATAAAATGAAAAGAAAGTTGTAATTGTGGAAGATGTGCACTACTACAGCAAATCATGACAAACAAGCTACAGCAGGCATGAGCAACACACATGGGATCTATTTCTTCCTCTGTTAATGACTTCCGCTTTAACCCCGAGTTGGGAGGCCTGTAATTGTATGGTTGTCAAGCAATGTAGGCCTTTCATTGAGTCAGAATTTCTTCCACAAAACCTTGCATTTTCCTCATGCAAAAAGGCCATGGAAGCTTTTTCCATCGCCCGGCTTAACCGGGCACGAGCGCGCCGGCTTAATTGATTTCTTGGACGGAAGCAAATCGAGTGATTTATGGATAAGAATCCGTCGGTGGAGCGACGAGGATGTGGGAGAGGACACCGAACCGCGGGATGAGATGACTGAGCGCTCCGTCTCCGGACATCTCACGTCCCCGTCTCCACTTCAGATGCTCTCGGGCACGGGGCGATTTCATCTTTTAACGGTTGAGGGGAGGGGTGGGAACTTGTGAATATTCATGAGCAGGCCTTGAGAGATCTTCCGGAAAGGATCAGACGTAGTGAAGAGGTTCTACTGCTGCTGCACTCTTCTTGACACACATCTCTTATCGTATGCTTAGATATACCTAGCGAATCTCACCCGCCCCCCCCCAACTCGTAAATTTATGCCGACTGACATCCTATCCCTGTGTGTGACGTCACTCTGTTTTAGAGGCCATATTTACTACTGAGCTCTTCCCGTAAAGTGTGCTGGTGATCAGACATACAGCAGTGAAAAGGATCGCATATATGGGAATGTAAGTCTTTTTGATTGAACATTTTAAGTCAATGGTCAAAGAATATTTGACATATGTCCCCAGCACTATAATATTAAAGTTAAAGGGCAATTTCTGGTTGATCCCCCGATCATGGCCAGACAATCTGTAGGATTTGTAGGATTGGCTCATCAAAAGCCCAGATAATCTGTCTCTGAAGGTTGGGCTCTTCAAGGCCCAGCCAATCTATCTCTGTAGAATGGGCTCATTAATGTATCAGACAGTCTGTCTCTGAAGGATGGGCTCATTAATGTATCAGACAATCTGTCTCTGAAGGATGGGCTCATTAATGTATCAGACA
>JAODAG010373010.1:0-19012 GCA_027574785.1 Orphnurgus asper | reverse complement strand
ATTCTACTTACTCATACTAAGATGCAAGGATCATACTCTACATGACTTTAAGACTGAATTGCTCACAGAGCAATCGTACTATCCAAATGATGTGTAATGACCAACCTGTCATCTGTTCGCATTCATTGTCCATAAGATTATTATTCCATCAAATTATACTTGGATAATGATCCAAGCATAATTGACGGATTAATATTCATAAGGCTACTAATAAGAGTGAAACCTGTCCAGAAATGCAAAAAGGATTGCATTTCTTATGCTTATTTAATGCTTTGAAAGACCTAAAAAAGTGGCTGTACGATTCCTGCTTTGTTGTTTTCAAACAAACAAATGTCCAAGTAATACACAGTACGTTGAGAAGGCCAAGCAACATTGTTTCATGTTAATATGCAGTCATGCAACCACAGTTTAGTTTTCAATGCATACAAAACCACCGACAGCAAAATTCCCACGTAGACTTCCCTGCTTACCTTAGCCTAGCACATACACCAATTCAATTGAAAACAATGATCATTTGCATAGCTTCTTTGAAGAAAACAAATTAAACAAAACAAATACACTACGAATATACTATGCATAGCTCGTTCCGGTGTGGAAAACTTAAGTGACTAAAAACGATACTAAGTACATGAATTCCTAGGCTAAGCCTATAGGCTGCAATTTACAAGTTCAAGTTACACTAGCCTGGGCAAGCCTAACAGTTTCTAGTTTAACCAGGAAGCTGTCAATTGCAGTTCCCCTGGTTCAACTTTCTCATAGGCCTGAAATGGTAGAACATAATTGTAGACTATGCATGTGTGACATTGCATATGACTGTAATAATAATAGGCCTAGCCTAAGCCTAAAGAAATAGTCCATCATCCATGAATAAAGCTAAACTACCCGAAAGGAAATGAATTGTTGGTTTAGCCTATGCTATGTTGTTGGCATAATTATAGGCTACAACCTACTAGTAGTACACTAGGCTAGCCCAATAGTCATAGTTAAACTTCTAAACATCATTGTATGCCTATTTTGGCAAAGTTTATAGCTATCATGTGTTCGACATAGCGTATGGCGCATCTATAATAGGCCTAAGCCAACACTCATCATCTTATTCGATAATCCAACTGGATGATACATTCTTACTATCTATTCTTAGCATAAATAATATCAAAAGCACAAGTAGGCCTAGACCTATTAATATTGTTTGTTGAAAATAATCATGTAATGGATGTTTTTCGGGAGTGATTCAACGAACGCATTGGCTACAACGATCATTGTTAGTGATGTGCAAGTGCAACATTTACAAATTATGTTTCAAGAATGATTCAAAGCGTATACTTGTTACAAACAAACTTTGTTTCGACAAGTGTAGAAATTGCAATGGGTGAAGCCATTTTTTACATGTTTTTATGTTTACAATGATCAAACAATGAACAAAATGACAATAATATTATTATCAATATTATTAATATTATTCTCAAAGGTGGTCAGCCTAATAAATTGATGGCAGTTTTCATCATGGTACTATCATTCGTAGACTGCACGAAACATTGTCAGAAGGATCAGCATTATTAACGTTAAAATAAGCGATGCAACCGGCAAATCGAGACCATGATGATAACACGCTGAACACTTTAATGGAATTACCATCCAGCCAGTACCCATAAATATGCATGCACACGCACACCATTATACACAGAGCAAACAAGAGCAAAAATTGAAACGTTATCTTTCTGATTCCCGATAGGAATAAAATAACCGACCTCGGCATATTTTAATACGGGGTTAAGGAATGTTGCAGTTTGTAATTATCCATAAAATTGCAATAATTTTCCGTGACTTATTCCAATCTCCTTTTCATATAGACTTTTTTTATCTTTGAGTCACATATTTCCGATCAGCAAGTTAACATCCAAAGCCACGAGAGAAAAGTTGCATACGACGTGACGGACCCTAAAATGATAAGTCAATTAATGCGAGGGTGTCGAGAACTTAAAAGTTTTGAGGTTCATCGGTATCCACGCACCTCCCGTCTCTATTGCATCATCGGTAACACCGAGTTGAGTTGATCCAAAAAGCTGAAAGAAAAAAGGGAAGGATATGAGCAGAGGGTGCATCGAGACGATATCTTGGCCTTATTGCTCTCGTACAGCACACGTAATCAAACATCTGTTATCGGTCGTTATTCACCGCGACGGATCCAAACCACGCAGGATGCATGTAATGCACTCCACGAATGCATGATACGACGCATGATACGACAAAACGCATGGTTACGATGGAAAATGCAAAAACGATTTAGAGATCTGCCTTCAAGTCACGTGATGCAGTAATCCAACTTGCCATGCATGGGTCAAATGTTACAGACTTTTTCTTTTCCAGTTTTAGTTACCCAAGAGGACCTGCAGCAGGATAGGTCTTTGTGTTAAAATAATGGGTGTGACCAGTGCTTCAGGTCTTCCTTCTCCACTGTTTTCTTGTTTGTTAAGAATATTTAAACGCATATAATATTTAACGCTAATAGTAACTATCGACTCTGTATACAATGTTCCACATTGTAATGTTGTTCCATATTGTCACTGTAGTGGTCATCCACTGAAGATGAGCTAGTATTGCCCAAAAGCTATGCTAACCCAGTTTTACATTTGCTACCTCAACTCCACTTGCATATTTCTGCATCCAGCCATTTTTCTTACTTGATAGTAGCTTTTGCCTCTTTGCATAGTTAACGATTACAATTCTTAAGCACCGAAAAACCCCCACATAACGTTTATCGTGCTGAACGAAAAAGACACACATGGAAAATTTAAGAGACGAGTCTTCAATTGACTTTCATGAGACTAATCAGAAGGAGCGAGTTCCAGAGCCTGTGTAGCTGCAGGACAGTTGCTGAAATGAAATTAGACTGAAATAAGTCTGTAAGTATATATCCTAGTGACAGGAAGTCAGACCTTTAGCACATTTCCATTCACTGCATGTGACATACGTAACTTACTTACTGTCTTTAATTAAAAGTAAGCAGTTCATTTTATGATAACCTAGCAGCAGGAAGTTATGGACTTTTATTTGAACTTCCATGAACTTCATACATACCTTATTATACTGTCTTTAATTAAAAGGTAAGAAGTTCAGTCTATATCATATTGCCAGGACGCCGTGGACTTTTAGTGCACTTCCATTCGCCTCATGTGACATTCATAACTTACTTGTCTGTAGTTACCCACCATCAGAACATTCTTAACGCCGTGGGAAACACGGAACGCATGAAGGAACAGTGTTAGGATGTCTTACTGGTGGTTATAGAGTTCAACTCTTCCCCGGAGAATGTTCGGTCCCAGGAACATAGCCATTTTACACAAAGAACCCTCCGCGGCAGCTCTCGTCAGGGCATTGTTGCACGACTGTCGAGAAAACAGGGAGGACGACGGCATGACTTAATGATGTGACGAACGGTGTTAAACTCGATAACTCGGAAACTCGGAAAGAAAGAAAAAAAGCAGGCATGGGATACGGACGTCAGACAAAAACAATTGTTTTGTCCGACGTCTGAGATAATGCCAAGGAGAGATTTAAAAGACCTTACCAAACCGTAGAATATTGCATCAAAGAAACCCTCCAGCTGAGGCTTGAAGTACCGTTTACCGATCCCCGTACCGACGGCAGGAATCTGTTTGTCGGAACAATTTTCGATTCGATTAGCTCAGAAGCAGGAGAGAGGAATTGCGATGAAAACAGGGTATGTGCTGGGAAGAGAATCAATCGCTCACAAAACGGGTTCCCGCCTCCCCCTTCCACTACAGTAGGGTTTGCCGCCCACAATCTTTGCTGTGACCATCGCTAAGAAATTATATAAGAGTATATTTGCAACGGCAAGGCCGATTATTTGACGTAAGTTAAGAGTGGGCCGTACAACTACATACAGTTTATAGCAATCTCTTCCTTAAGTAGTTAACATGAGTTTTTTTCAACGCAAGTGATTCGACGGCCGGATGAAAAAAACAATTGAGCATAAGTTTTGGTGGAAATAAGGTATCTGAATGTTTGACCAAATAATGGAAATTTCATAATTTATTGTTTTTCTGTTTGTCTTAATGTTCAGAAATGGAATTATTATCAGTTATAGTTAAGCTGACGAGGTTAATTTTTAAAACTATCCTGGCATTTACGAGACTCTCGGAGGGGACTGACCTGGAGACAAGCTGTTTCCAGCAGGACTACGTGCTGTGGGTAACTTCTCTTACTCAAAACTCCTGCCAGGGACGGCAAGAGGTCGGAGATCTTCTGTGAAAGACGAGGAATCGATGAGAGCTCTGCTAGAAGTTTGATGCACCTGTGTTTGGACAACGAGAACGATTGGATCTTCGCATCGAGACATTGTTCCTTCTTCAAGGATTTAATGTGTGGCGTGACTTTGATGCAAGACAAAAATGATTTAATCCACCAATGGGAGAAAACAAGGATATATTCACTGACTATTCATGCATTGAACTAGATACATTCACTGAATATTTAATGTTACGTATGCTGTGGCGCTTCGCTTTGTAGCTTTACTCACGTTGCATAGTGACACTGTTTTACAATAACATGCACAAACAAACATTATGAACAACGAGCATTGTCCACAGGAATTAGACACTGTATGCAAAGCAAGGAAAGGTCAAGATTAATTAAACATGCGGGAACGCTTCGGAGATAACTGTCGCAGTTTGACATCACGACCTTCTCGCTGTAGACTCTGAAACATTTTAGTCTTCTGGTTTTTCCTTCTGGAGCACCGATGAAGGAAGAAGCAAGGGATCTTCAATTGGTCTTAAAGGTTACAGGGCCAAATTTATATGTATTTATATATGAAGGACCACACAAATAAAAATATACTTTTTTAGCATATAATTATGTTTTTGAGATAACACCCTCCCCCCCCCTCTCATCATCTTTAATGCTTTGTTCCTCAGATTTACCAACTTTTACAAAATCAAAATCAGAAGAGTTGTGGTAATTTCTACATACACTAACAGCTGATAAGTTTCAAGGACGACGGGAACGGGACCTCAGGTGACCCAATGATATACACCCGAGGCTGAAACAAAACTGTCCAAAGGCTTTTAATATACTGTGTAACCATGTGTAACCATTAAAACTTAACGATTTTCTGATCAGTAGTCTATTAATTAACCTGTAGCGTTAATAGCACTCCACGCCGCATTGAGGGGTATTGTAGACGTGTTCATGTATGACAACCATTGCCATGGAAATTACTTGACTATGCAACCATGCCATTGGCCAAACTGTTGCCATGGCAATTACTTGACTACATAACGATGCCACTGGCCAAACCGTTGCCATGGCAATTACTTGACTATGCAACCATGCCATAGGCCAAACCATTGCCATGGCAATTACTTGACTATTCAACCATGCCATTGACCAAACCGTTGCCATGGCAATTACTCCGACAGCGGAACTAAAACCATCTCTCGTGTCGAAGGTCGTTAAACGTGAACTTATACGGACGCCTTACCCGTCGCACTGTTCCCATGGCTCGGAGGGTCGTCTGAACTTATGGTCCATGCATCCGCCTTCCCGGCCTTTCCCCATCTTGGGTGCCAACGACCCGCATGAATACATCTGCGAAAGCAAGGGGTATGCATGTACCATCATTACAATGTATATAGTTTAACATACTCTTTCTTACATACTTTTTCTTTACTCCGTCAATTGTACCAGCAATGTCAGAGGTCATAATTTATTGATTTAATACCATAAACGTAACACGTTCTAAAAAGAGCACCAACGATTGGCTGATATCCGTACAATAATGGTTAAATATCAGATTCACAAAGCTAGGTTACCCAATGGAGCAATTGGAAGAGTATTACTCTGCCATTCAAATTTATTATTTGCTTCTACTATTCATGATTGTCGTTATTTGTATCCTTGTTCACAGCTATTCATGTTTGAACGGAATTCAATCGTTGTTGCATACTATACTATATATTGACCTATTCATGATGGATTGAATGGCATAGGATTAATACTCCGCTATTCGATCATTGAGAATAGGCGTGAACGAGTAGGCAAAACAACAATGGTCCTTGCCTTTGTTTTACCGCCTATAAGCTCAGATTACCAAGGGCAACTGATAAAATCAAACTTCCCCAAAACCACGTTCGACAAGTACAATCATTAACACATGGGTGACCGACAGAAGACGTTGGAACATGAAGTCATGTGCACGATGATTAATTACACAGGACATCTGGTACCTAACGCCCGGGTACCTGTTTGTCAGAGTGCAGTTCTACGTCGTTATCTCTCAGGTTCTTCACGACGCTGTAGGTTGCGGGCGTACAGTCGAGGTTGCCAAAGTTCTTGGAGGAGCTTTCCTGGTTTTCCATGCCGTCGAAGCCTTCCTTAATCTTTGCTAAGAGTTTGCTCGCCACCTCATCGCCTGTCGCAGAGATCAGAGGATGCAGACGTACACAGATGGCGGTATGGACAAAGAGCACCCACAGGGTGGCAAACCTCCGTAAGTATGATAGCATGTGCAGGTCACCATGTAGACATTTCAAAGGGTGCATCCCTAACTTTGTCCAGTGACACCCCCCCCCCCACAACTTTTTAATGATTTCAGTACATGAAATTTTTGCTTCAATAGGAGCAGACAATCAGTAATGGCTTAATTAAAGGTAATATTCATGCAACCTTAGACACCTGGTTACTCAGCTGCAGGTAGCACTTTGACCTCTTAACGAAAGCCTCCGCCAACAGAGACAACTTTCTTTTCTTGATCCTTGTTCATTTAAAACCACAGAGCTTAGCGATTCCTTGCCCGTTCAGGAACATTCCCGTAACAACGAAGGAAACAATGTAAGTGTTTCTTTGATCATTTGGCCTAAAATGTTCAATAAAAAAAAGACGTAGAATCGGTTTCCTGAACTTGGCAGTTGCCTAAACGTTGCGAGGTGATTTAACCAAAGGATGACACCTTGATAACCTATGTACATAATTATGTTCAACACTATTATGAATAAGGCACATGACCCAACAAGAAGCTTTAAAGGGGTCACATGCTTTAGCCATGACAAAGGTTAGCAAAAATTTGCCACTTCAAGGGCGACAACTATTGGTACCAAGAACATCGATCTTACAACTTTGACCTCTGTCGACCTTAAATGGGCCTTTGATCCACACCACAAACATGAGGGTTTTTAATTTTTTATAGTGCTTGTACTTCGTCTGTTGAAACTGCAAACGATAATAACCAAAAAACAAATGTAAAACAAACAAATATCAACTAAAACATAGTTTTTGAAATAAAAGGGTTAAAACAACCGTCCATTTGCAAAAAATTCATCCCGCATATGTGAGCAATTTTGTGCACGAAGCAGTCGGTACTTCTACTGATTAACGCCAGAGTCGCAGAGACAAATTTTGTTAACGTTGACAGTTTCACAGGGTGATACATTTTCTTGCAAAAGTATCGCAATTCTTCTACGGAAGTCAATCGTATAAATCGCCCTGCAGAGGTTACGCAAACGGATGGCAGTGGAACTCAATGGCCCTACAATTATGTCATCGATGGAGCTGCAGATCGTCCATCATGTCAAAGTTAAAAAAAAAGACCAGCCGCGTACAACTGAAAACGATTCAGCGAAAAGATCCACTTACCGTATCCCTTAGCAACCTTTCCCAGGGCCACTGCTGCGCCCTGCCTCACCGAGAAAATGTTATCCCCGAGATTGCCGTAAAATAGAGGGAGGAGCTTCTCCATGTAGGACCTGTTGACAAGAGGGACGTCTAAGTCGTCACAATCGAGACGGTCGCAGTTATGCAAGACCGGTCGGGCGGCATGACATTACGGCGGAGGGTAACAGGGGAGGGTAACATGGGAGGGTAATAAGGGAACATCGACCGCACCGCGGCAACGCTGAACGCCACATCTCTGATTTAAAATAAATTTCCACCATTTCATATTTTTCTCTGGTCTTAGTTTACTTGATAAGCAGAAAACTGTTTTTGTCATTTGTCACCCTCACGGACTTTATTTCACTGTTTTAAACAAACTGTTAGAAAACACCAACAAATATACAATACAACACCCCCCCCTCAAAAAAATACTATTCTACATAAATATAAAACTAAAAAGAACAGTCATGTGAAAGAAAGGAAAGTCAATGTAGCTGAAATTAAAAAACAAATAATTAAACAAAAATAGATAACTAACTAAATAAATAACTGACTAAATAATGGACAGAATGACTGAATGAATGAATAAAATATAATAAAATATAATATAATAAAATAAATAAAACATCGCATCAAGTACACTACAAGAAACTGAAATCCGAAGTGATACAAGCCTACGACGTAGTTAAAGGGAAGAAGAAGAATGCCTGGATTCTTGCCTGGACTCTTCCGGAAAACAAACCACAAAATTGCCACAGGCGACACAAGCGGCATCCCTGACTGGCCAGCTGTCGTCCTGGAAACAGACCAGTAGAGCTTCCAACAGCGTCTGGACGTAGGGACGGACCTTCTCTTTGTCAATCTGCGGAATAACAAAACAAGGGCGCGTATAACTCTAAAACAAAGATTCAGTTACTAGGTATTCCCATCACCCCCCTCCCACTCAGAGACATTCCCCCGAGAATAATTTGAAGCTGTAACGTGCTCCGGACCAGCCTCCTACGCCGGCTACTGTGTATTTCAACGGAAGCGTATCAACCGACCAGAAACCAACTAGATGTGACTTAATTAGATCAGCAGGCAGAGATAACATGAGAGAATTTTTGCGCAAAATATTTGTCAAATCCATTCTAGAACAAGTCGACCTCATCGTTGAAGAGCGGCCATTCGATTTGCCCTCCAACAGGTCATCTGGTCCATAAACAAAAGTTAACCGTGGGGAAGGTGATGGGGGTGTGCAGGTCATAACAAGAGGTAATCACAACGAAGGTCAACGAAATCTTCCTTCTGAAAAAAAAAGTGTTGTCTAATCACAAAACATTTACAGTTTTTAACAACCATATCCTTGGTGCATCTGACCACATCAATTTCCAAATGGCAAACATTCTGTCGTATTCCAATAAACTGTTGTTTACCCAGTACTTTGGATATTTACGATTTTAATTATGACATATCAGCAACTTATAGTCTTTAAAAGACAAAAGAGCTGAAAGTAATGAGAGCAAGTGGGACTGATTATCCATATGTATATCCATGTGTATATCCACTTGTCCGGTAGACTGACAGGGTGATGGTTACCGGGGGGGGGGCATACCTTGCCTCCAAGTTCGGTGATGCAGGCGCAGGCGGCCTCCCGGACAGCGTGGTTGTCAGCGTCAGACTGCTCGACGTAAAACGCCACCTGCAACGAGGAAGGTTTCACAAGTCGGTTCCGATTCGTCACTCTCTCAAATTTTCAATCACATGGGATTCAGTTTACCTCTTTGATATCGAAAAATCTCTCTCAAACTACTCACAAGGTGCTGCTACGTTCGACCGGAGAGTACCCCGTCCGGCGATTAAAATCGACCTCGTCCGGTGGATCATGCTCAAATTCTACGACCCTAGCATTTTACAGGGTATACTATATAGCTGGAAGTATTTGCCATGGCTTAAACCAGGGCCATACCAAATCACGCCATACCAAATCATGAGCGGTAACTGACTGCGGAAAAGCTTGTACTTCTAGGGGAAGGGTAATGGTGGAAGAAAATGGTGTCGGGGGGAGGAAGATCCAGGGGAAGGCCATTGTACCTACCACATCCTCTATGTACTGCTCAACTAGCTCCTTTCCTCTCTCGCCAACGATCAGCCTCCACGTCTCTTGGCAGTATATCTTCACTCCTTCGGCCACATAATACCTGACAATAAGAAGGGGAAAAAAGTCGTTAAATGTTTGGATGGGAAAATCTTTCATAAACTCTCCAGCCACATAATACCTAACAATAAGAAGGAAATTCAGCAATGGCTCCGTGGAATTCAACAACCAAACGACGTCGTCAACTTCTACGACTTGTAATTACGCCTCACTGTGACCTTCAATATCACTTCCTAATAAAACTGTTTCCATAAACGTAAGACATCAACATCCCGACAGAAAAGATGGACGAGGGTGGTATTTCATTACTGCCAGGTGTGGTTGTCTCAAGCTGGTTGAAATCACTGTCCAAATTTAGCTATATAGTGGGTGGTGGGCCTTGATCAAATTCGTTTCAGTTTTGATTTATTTGTAAATTTTCTAATGAACAATAAACTCACCTCAAAAAGGAAAATATCTCTGCGATAAGAAAAAAAATATTATTCAGAAGAAGATATTTTATAAAGGAAAGAAAGCCAACTGACCTATTCAGACATAACCTGGGCAACAAGAGACCAAATACTTGGTGCTGTGATTCCTCAGAGGGTAAGTTCTTCAGAAATTGCCTGGTTGCCACGGAGGCTGCTAGACGTACCTTGAAGAGAAAGAGATATAGGTGGGGGAGACATAGGAGGGAGGAAATGCATATGATGTAATTGAAGTTAAAACAATAAGGATTTAAGTGTATTTTGCATTTCATTCAGATTAGAAATGCACAAAAAACAGTTACGATATTTTTTTTTATTTCACAGAATTTTTTTTTTGTGGTACGTATGATATCAATCAACTAATTTATCACTACACCAAACAGTCTATCATCTAAACCATCTATCGCTTTACAAACGAATGTCTGATTATCCTTCAGACTTAGAATGATGATATGAGTTGACTGATGTCTGACCAAGTCTGTAAATAATCACCGTTGCAAAGTGACAGATGTTTCACATGTTTTTTTTGAATGCCAAACAGAATTAGGGATCATCTTTATACACTTTGGTGACGATACATAAGTATGGTAACCGACCAACTTATTGAGGGATCACGCATTATGCTATTTTCATTGACTGTAATTCAGCTCTGTCCACTCATGAATACTAATGAGATTAAAAAGGTTATAAGTGATTTGAAATGTACGCAAAAAACACAGACTACGACAAGTACGAAGCTAAACGCACATACGTTTGAAAATATGTAATATTCTAAGATCCACCAGTTGCACGATCCTGATGCACAAACATTAACGCAACAACGATCTTGGTCCTCAATGATCTTATCTATAAAGGTTTTTTAAATATCTACCTGACTCCAGTTGTCAGCGAGACCATTCGCAAGGTGATGGGCGATGTCTTGTCCATGCTTCAAGATGGAGTTTTCAGTCGAGGTTTCTCCTATGAAAAGACCAAAAACACACAGTTGTGTGGAGGTTCCTTCGGTGAAGTTCAAAGATTTCTATACTGGATGGATGCTTGAACAAAACAAAGAATGGAGCATTTACTTCCAAGATTGGAGGCAATAACTATGTACACAGTATTGATTTGTACGATGTAATCGATCATTTCTAATCGCACAAGTTTCTAAGCCCCACCGTTTAGAATGGGGTTAATCGCCCGTTCCTCGGACGAATCTGTTGGCAAGGCAACACAAGAATTACCCTTTGCTACTGTTGCAACCGACCAAGGCGGCGCAGACATAATAGCCCGTCTCTCGGACGAATCTGTTGGTGTGGGTCAAGGTAAGGAATACAAAAATTACCTTTGCTACTATTGCAACCGACCAAGGCGGCACAGACATAATAGCCCGTCTCTCGGACGAATCTGTTGGTGTGGGTCAGGGTACGGAATACAAGATCCAGGAGGTCTTGATCTATGAACGGAAGGAATGCTGGACCACACCCCTCCACTACAGACTGCAAACACCTGCAAATGAAACGGACGAGGATTCACAGTCCGGGCGTTGAATCAGATCGATTACGGTAAGCGAGGCGTGCGTGCATGGCGCACCGCGACTTAACGTTTAAGGGCAGAGATATAATAGTCATTTTCCTTCCACTTGATGTCTCTTGGTTTCCAGTCCAGTCCGTTTGGCTGGAGTGTAGGACTGGAGAACACGTGTCTTTTTTAATGTAAAACGCTCGTCTCCTACGTCCATAGCGCGTGGAAATGAATCCGTCTAAGCAGATCAACAAAACAACAATCTGCTAGGCCTAAATGCCAAGCAAGCGAAAGTGATTTTATTGAAAATATTCAACGACATTGACGACATTCTGCAAAGACAATCAACATGTATTAACATTTTGAAGAATTTTTGCGGAAAGAGTTTCTAGGGGGCGATGTAGGTTAGACATTAGAAAGGATTTCTTCTCACAGGGAGTCGTGGATGATTGGAATAGTCTGCCAGATCGGTCGTAGCGTCTAAAAGTGTCAATGTCTTTGAGAATGCTCTTTGACTTTTGGGCTGTTGGGTTCTTGTTGTCAGGCTTTCGGGTCTTTCTACGAGGACAATTGTCCTTCCTGACCCTTCTCTTACTACCCTATGTGACCGATATATGCCAAAACACCTATGTGTCAAAAACACTACACTTCGAGTCATCAGCCCAAGTTGGCTCAAGTCGGGTTTGAGACAATGTACCATCACCGTTTCAGAACGACCATGTCGTAATGAACCTCTTGTAATAAACTAAAGGACTGCATTCTTGCTTTGACACTATCAATGATATCCACAAAAGAAGTTTCTCAACATGATTCCTCATCAGAAGTACACTGTAGGATTCTCTTTGAGCAAAATGTACAAACATGTGTCTTACACAATGATTTGTCAGTCAACAAATTGCCCAGTTTAGAGATGGGTCCAGGTTTTTTCTTGACAGAAAAAAGAAGAGAAATGAAAAAGACAGAGAGAGAGAGAGAATGATAAAACAAAACAGAAATTAAGTTTGGATAGCACTATTCCTTGATATCCCATGTCTCAGTGGCAGTAATTGTAATGGTTGCATGTTGATCTGGCTATGGTACTATTGATGGATGCCATGTGATGTTTCTCGATTGTGTCTAACAGATACCCTTAAAGATAATCAGTAGTTCATCTTAACCTTTTCAAAGAGTGACCATGGTTGCATTTATTTGATTTCGTTTTTGGAAACTTTTGGAAGCCGATTGGAACTGATCATTACTCGGTCGCGGGACATTGTCAGGGATGGCAGGTTACCTATGGGGTGCCAGGTTTCATCCCCCGTGGTTACTCCTACTTCATGGCTAGCTCCCCTAACCCTCCTGAGCAACGTCCCCAACGAAGCTACACAAACCTCCCTCATGTCGACGTTCTTGGATACGGCATGACCTGAAAATTATTAGGTATGAAGATAGGACGTCCTTATTTTTTCACTCAACATACGGTTTTTAAGATCTTACCTCATCCATGTCTCGAGATTCTTCCAGCCAGCTGTATCGTGAAAGATGTGTTCAGCTTTGATGGCAGTCTGAAATTTATCAAAGCAAAGGTTAGAAAAATCAAAATCTGCTTCAAAGAGAATGTTGAAGAAAACCTTTCTAAATTAAAAGCGGGTGTACTTTTACATTACATCCAAGGGTGGACCAACAAGATACTGTACATGGAACAGCCAACAGTCAGTCCACATGATTTATAACACAACCCTCTCGACTCAAGTCCTGCATACTCAATTGAAGTAGTACAGAAGCAGTTTGTACAGATTTTCATCTTATAGTGCCCAGTTTCTCGTCATTAAACTGGTACATTACTCGGCCTCTTACCAGATTTTCATCTATAGCGCCCAGTTTCTCTCCATTAAGCTGGTACATTACTCGGCCTCTTACCAGATTTTCATCTATAGCGCCCAGTTTCTCTCCATTAAGTTGGTACATTACTTGGCCTCTTACCAGATCTTCATCTACAGCGCCCAGTTTCTCTTCATTAAACTGGTACATTACTCGGCCTCTTACCAGATTTTCATCAACAGCATCCAGTGTCTCCCCAGTAAACTGGTACATTACTCGGCCTCTTACAAGATTTTTATCTATAGCACCCAGTGTCTCTCCACTAAACTGGTACATTACTCAGCCCTCTTACCAGATTTTCATCTATTGCACTCAGTTTCTCTCCATTAAGCTGGTACATGACTAGGCCTCTTACCAGAGTTTCATCTATAGCACTCAGGTTCACTCCATTAAGCTGGTACATGACTAGGCCCGCTGACCAGATTTTCATCTATAGCACTCAGTTTCTCTTCACCATTAAACTGGTACAGTACTCAGCCACTTACCAGATTTTCATCTACAGCACCCAATTTCTCTGCCAGCTGTTGCGTATGCTGCTGTTGGTCTTTAGAAATCTCTTCGAGGGGTAACCTCTCCAAGTTTGTCTTCACTCCATCCAAGACGATACCTTTTATTGCCAGATAAATGTCAGAGCCTAATTTCTTACATAGCTCACCAAGAACTTCTCCTGTAAGGTAAAAAAAAGTATTGTCACACTTAATAAGCTGGTACATATTGCATATGAAGTTTGTTGATAAATATATCTATAGATAGGACAGGAGGAGAATATACACAAATACGAGACCTTGGTATAAGACTTTCAACAGCAAAGAACGAATCTTCTTCTAACGCATGTACTGTATAATCTGACCTGCTCATGCAAATCTACAAGCCTAAATATACAGAAGTAACATCGATACAACTGTCGGCGAATTTAAGAGATAATGGATATTTGCCATTAATGTATTCAGCAAGCATACCCAGTATGATTACTTTAAAGAGATCACATGTCTAATAGAAAGGATCTTTGCATGGAGAGATAATATTCAGTTAACCATTGTGATGCCAACCGCGTGCATTCACACGAGATTCATCGCAGATTTACTGTACAATTGTTGACCTGGTTTGAACATGTAACGCGTGGTAAATACACACCAGAATGGGGGAGGGGGGAGTGACAGACCCCACCTTTTCAAAAATTCCAAAATAAATGTCAGGAATAGAAAAAAAAAAAACATCTAAAATACATTCCTGCCTCCCCCCCCCATCCCTACCCAAACTTTTATAACGTTGTGGTGCCATTGATACGATGCATCCTACTGAAAGCAACAAGTGTTTACTTCTCAATGTGAAGGGTAATGGTTATAATCACAGAGTACACTTATCTGATCATCCTGTTTTAGAAAGTGAACGTACGTACGTACACATGCGACTTAATTGAAAATGGACGTTTTCAAAATCAGCTTTTCTCTTTTGTTTTTAAATAAAGTGTAAGCTGCTCCACGAAGATGGGTGGGTGGCCTAAAATATGCTAGAAAACCCCAAAATGGGTAATACTGTACTTCATGTAAGACCACCTCAAAATATAGGATACATTCATGAGTATGTAAAGTTAGGGGATAGGCTAGTAACTACATACACATGTATGCACTATATTTGAGGTACTGCAGTCTTATGTGCAGTACATACCCTAAAATCGTTGGGTATTGCTCCGACTTATCCAGTGAAATAATGGCAGAGGTCAAACCTTACTTACAGTACATGAACATTGTCCATAAGTAAGTACATCATGGAGTAGCAAAATCGCCCCATTAGAGGACTCTCGTTTTTTTTATCATTGAAAATTATGCCGAAAAATGCCGCAAATTCGAGGGCGGGGACGCCTTTACCTGCTTCCAGACGCACTCGAACCTCCTCGTCGCCCAGGCAGGCGACGCAGCAGTCTCTCAGGGCGAGGAGGAACTGATCCGAGAGGCAGGGGCTTGTCAGGAGGAGCTTCGACGCCATCAGGCTACCTTGCTTCGCTTCCCACGTCGCCGTCGCCGCGTCCTTGCCCTTCAGCGACGCCAACACCGCCGACCGCAGCACCTGGGACTCTCGTTCGTCGATCCGGGAGATGCCGTCCCGCAGCCGGCTCACCCCCCTGTCCCTATCCAGCTTCTTGGAGCTGTGCAGGAGTTCCAGCATCTCCAGCGTACTATCCATGACCGGAAAAAACGTTCAAACCCGACTTTCAGGACCGAAGATTTCGCACAGTCGCACAGGTGTCGTTGAGCTGCTATGATCTTTCTGACGAAAGGAAAGAAAAAGAGTTTGAAGTAGGTGATATAAAATAATTACAGGTCTGGCTAAAAACAAAGAGTATGTCGCCAGGAGATTGACGCTGATAACTTTGGCTGTCTTCATTGGATGGATTACAAGGTTGCTGCATACACACACACATATATGTAGTGGACTAGGTTAGTTACCTATATCATTATCATTGGCAGATCCAGGATTTCAAAATAGGGGGGGTGGAGGAAGCATGATTCAAGAATCAATCTCCTCTTTACCCCGAGGCACAAGGCAACAAAAATGTGGAAATAACGTAATGTTAAAGATGAAATTAGGCCCATTTGCCAGATGTAAGGGGGTGTACGCAACACTCAGGGATCTCCCCTGCCCAGTGCGGCAGTTAAGATGACTGAACATAAAGTTCTTTGTCTGATAACATTATAGAGAGCGTGTGGCATAGTGGATAACAATATATACAGTAGTGACAGAGTGGAATAGCAGACACCATTATGGGGAGTGCATGGCATAGTGTGGCATATAGCGGTAAATTTTCTGTTCGGTGGTTCCTGGCTTGGGTTAAAATTTCGTTGGGTTTTATTTAATTTGGCTTCAATGGATTCAAGATAACTTTGCTCATCACAGCTGCAGTACAGCTACAGTAGATGTGATGATTTGGTTGCTCTCACTTCCCTCGTTACTTGAGAAAATGGTCTAAGATCTAGGTAGGCTCGCATCCGTTGGATGGGGACGTTAAATGGCAGTCCTGGGATGAGTGTCACGTTATGTGCTGCAAAGGAACATGTCCTTTGTAAGATAATAGCCAAATATTCTAGCAATCTTCACCTACACTATATCCACGAAACAAATCAAGTGTCCAAGCCAATGTCACTAGAGAGACTGTGGACAGGTAGGCTTCACAAATGATAGTGCAAAATCACTGCATGTCCTTGAGGAACCCCTGACACTGCTCCATTATTTTTAATACAAAAACCCATCCTTAAATGCATAGCATTTTCAGTACATCATATTTTCTACCTATTCAAGTTATCTTTTCCATATATAGTATCAGTTAAATGCTTATCTCTACTTTATCACGGTACCAACATAAACTCATTAATGTCAGGAAGAATAGATTCCAGAGCATCCTGCACCACGTATGCCTTGATTGTTGTGTAACTCACCCTGCACAAACAAACTACACCATCCCTTCTGCATCCTGTCTGGTGATACCCAAACAAACACACAATGAAACCACATATCACAACTACCCTAGTACCCTTGTACCCTAGTACCCTGTCGTGGTACAAGTAACATTTCCTTCTAACAAGAAGTGGTGCGCCATCCAACAGTGATAAACTCAATGACATGCTCTCCAGACTTGACATTTGTCCGGTGTTGACCATAGTGTTACTGTTGACAAGAGATATGTTAACAGTCGTCTCAACACAGCAGGCTCCATCCGACAAGTTCCCAGGAGATTAGTAACCATGTTTCTACATTACGCCCACCGGAATGTTCTACATTGCATAGGTCTTCATGATGATTCAGTCTCTTACAACTTTTATTGTATTATCAGTTGCTGGATAAATTGAGGCATGCATAACTCATATGCCCTGTCTGCATGTATACCTGTAGTAAAGCACATTGTGGGTATGGGACTTTCATCATCGCTAGAAGAGTTTGCGGCCGACTTGGCAAACTAGACATGGTCTTTCTACATGCAAACCTCCTGCAAAGCTACCATGGTACAGTTTATTGACTGCCAATTTATTGTTCGTGAATCCTATTCCATCTCTGATCGCTTAATATGAAGACTGTTGTCTCTTCGTGACAAAATCAACTGATCTGCAACCGACTTGTCCACCTTACTGGCAAACTCTGGATGAGATGCAAATTCATCCTAAGGATTAAGCCATCTCCTCAAAATATTAAATTTCAACGGTTGCAACTGAATACGTACTGGCCGATGGTCCCCCAAGGGAGAACTTTGTGTATTATAGCGATATTTTTTTTGATGTGATTGTGAGTCAAGAACAGATTCTCATATGACCTGGTACTTGCTCTTTTGAATCTCTGTAAGGACATGCAAGGTCTTATGAGCATTACACATAAGATAAACTTAATTCACACACTATCGTCCAGTGTCTCCTACATTAGGTATATCTTGGCTACAGACATTCAAATTTAGCCAGATAGCACTGCCACGTCATCGTCCCCGCTCACAGGATGGAACCCATGCAGTGCAGTCCTTACATTCATGGTGGTTCAAATTCAATGCACAGCTCCCTAATGTAACGTACCTGCTAACAGGGTTATACTTATAGCGCTCATCACTGAACCCCAAGGCTTCAGTACACGGCTTACTACTATACTTTCAAGCCTAGACGGCATACATTATATGCTGCACCACTTTTGCTCGACTCAGGCGTGGCAACCCTGTTCAATGTCAGTAGCAGTCCTTCGCACAGGGTAGCAACAGAAAATACAATTAGGCAATAGATCATCGCAACTAGGCACTCTGAAGAAAGGCACCCGCAAGAAACAGCAGGCTTTGAACAAACATACTACTAGTACTAGTAACGTTTAAATAGTTTAAAGGTAAAGTTAAATGGTAGAAACGTTTCACACAAAAGACAGGCGTAACCACAAAATTCATTCTAATTGACAGTTAAATTGTCTCATTTCTCGAAGGTATTAAATACCTTTGAGAAACGGGATAATTTAATAACGTGGAAGTCGTAATCGGTGTATGCAAAAATTAACAATGTTTCTATCGTATTTGTGTCCAAACAAACGTAATTAATGTATGGGATCATAAGTTATACAATCCATTTACTTAGTAATTTTCTTAACTGGGGGAATTTGTTTCATTACCAGAAACAAGGGACTAGTTTTGCTGTTTTACTAGGCCCTGTTAACTGGACTACATGCATTGCCTGCATGCTTCCTCACCCTAAGTTCTATTCAGTATTAGTACTACTACTACTTGTTCAGCACAGCTGCTTTGCAGTGGTGGGTGAAGTCTTCCTTGGTGGATTTTCGGATGGATTTAATGGGTTCTTAGTGTCGCAATAACTTCGCTCATATCAGCTGCAATGCAGTGGTGATGAACAGGTTGCTC
>JAODAG010372788.1:0-13980 GCA_027574785.1 Orphnurgus asper | reverse complement strand
GGAGAGGCTTGATCAATGTGCATGTATGCTCATGATAGGATACCTAGATATTATACTAAATACTAGGGGTAATCCCCAAGTGCATTGCACACACAGGACCAGAACAAACATCTTGATGCAATTCCCTTTGCAGTGTGAGTATAGTAGTCTACTAAACTGAAGGCTATTATTAATGTGTAAACATTAATTATAGTTATCTGAAGTGCATAATATTTATATTTCTAACCAATGCAGGAAAGAATATATATCCCTGTGTAAATAGACAATAAAAACATGACTGTAGCTTTGTGTTTTCTTGGAAGATGTTACTGATAGCGTTATTGTGCAATAACGCGATCCGTTGCATAGGAAATTATCGTTTGCAAATAGTTCATTAGATGAATACTCCTGACGCCCCTGTATAGCAGTCATTAGATGGATTCTTCCAACATCCTGTATAGCAGTCATTAGATGGATTCTCCCAACACCCCTGGTATCTCGGTCATGAGATGGATTCTCCCAACATCCTGTATAGCAGTCATTTGATGGATTCTCCCAACACCCCTGGTATCTCGGTCATGAGATGGATTCTCCTGACACCCCTGTGTAGCAGTCATTAGATGGATTCTCCCAACATCCTGTGTAGCAGTCATTAGATGGATTCTCCCAACATCCTGTATAGCATCATTAGATGGATTCTCTCAACACCCCTGGTATCTCAGTCATTAGATGGATTCTCCTAACACCCCTGTGTAGCAGTCATTAGATGGATTCTCCCAACATCCCTGTGTAGCAGTCATTAGATGGATTCTCCAAACATCATGTATAGCAGTCATTAGATGGATTCTCCAAACATCCTGTATAGCAGTCATTAGATGGATTCTCCAAACATCATGTACAGTATAGCAGTCATTAGATGGATTCTCCCAACATCCTGTGTAGCAGTCAGATGGATTCTCCTGACACCCCTGTGTAGCAGTCATTAGATGAATTCTCCCAACATCCTGTATAGCAGTCATTAGATGGGATTCTCCCAACACCCCAACCCCCTTGGTATGTCAGTCATCAGGTGGATTCTCCAGACAACACCTGTATAGCAAGTATATCAAGTTTCCTAACACTGGTAGTCTACTCCTGCTGTCTTCAGTATATTAAAGCTGAATCCTTGGCTGGTGGTCATTAATTCCTGTCTCTCCTGTATAATCCATTATAATACATCTAATCCAGTTATTGGTAGATCAATTATCTGTCTACTCCATCATCTCCCTCTCTTACCCTAGGGCAGAGGTGGATATTGGATTGGCCATATGCTGCCAATCTCCTGCCAGATGTCTTCAGTTTGTAGTGTCATACCATCTGGTAGCTTATTAATATTGTTAATTATCATTTTCAGTTGACATTGGTTCCAGGTACATCATGTGATGAATGCCAATTGTTTTAATTTAATTAAGGGGTGCTTATATCAACCAAATAAGGAAGGAAAATAGTAACATTATATTATTAAATTAAAATTCCCAGTTCTAACAAACTCGTATTATTATTTTTTATTTAATATTCTGTCTGTAGTTTAACGAATGTTGGTACCTAACTGGAAATGAAATTTATGACTTTTTTTAAACTGTCAAAGTGACTCATTTTGTCAAATATCAAACTACTTTATAAAAGGTTTACTTATTTTTACTGTTTTCCTAATAGCTATGACCCCCACATGTGCTCTACTCAACCATCTCTTACTAATGCTTACATCTACCCAGTGTAAGCGCCCAACTCAAACTTTCACCTATGACCTCATATATATCTGTCATCATGATGTCATCTCTCATTTATAAGATGCCCCCTACCTGTATGCTTATTAAACAATAACTACAGAAACAAAAGGAAATGTTTCTATATGAAAGAGTATTTTCCTAGGAGAGGGGATATCTCCTTTGGTCAGCCTGATTTTGTGCGAGGATTACAGGGTCATGAGTTTGGAGCTAAAATGTGGCGTTGTTTTCTTTCAGATGACCGAGGGGAAGAGGAGGGCCCAAGTCATCCTCCTAGACAAGAGGAAGGTGGAGCTGACAATTGCGGTGAGTTTTTTCATTTTTTTGTTGTTGTTATACCGTTTTGTAACAACAATTATAAAATTAGTTTATAACATATTAGACGGCATTTATATGGTGCTCTATCTTGTGGGACAAACAAATATTCTGACAACCCCTGGCAATTAATTCTCCTGAGACAGTCACCTCCAATGGTAGCTTCCACTGGCAGTTACCTTGGTTATGGGCCAATTCTAAGGACACATCTGTCAAATCAGTCATCAGTCATCAAATCGATATGCTCTCCGCTAGGTTTGAATGAGCTTCGTTGTGTAACGTAGGGCTGTTGGTTTGTTTGCCGCAGTGAGTTCTGGCATGCCCGCTGTAAACCTACCTCGGATGAACCCATCCATTCACCTGATATCATGCGAGGGCTTTTCAATTCGAAGCCAGAGAGCTTCAGATTGGGTTGTCCGACCTCTGTATAATTTCATCTAGGCATTGTAGCAAATTGCATTTTATACACAATCGTCTATTATGCATTCGTAGCATCATATCGCCGCCTGTGTACGCTACTCTCATGGAGCGCCGGCCAGCACCGTGCACTGATGAGGTCTGTTTGCAGAAATTCCGTCCTTACTAAATTAACCCTTCAAACTTCCTAAACGGCACGTTTCCGTAGCCACAAATTTTGTTCTGAGCTGTCTGGCAAAGATCAGAGACATCTTGACTTGCCCGCAAGGAACTCGAGCTGCTTCCTCCCCCCCCTCCCCCGAATATGTTAGCTCTCCGATGAGCAGATGTGCCATGGCGCGGCCATGACGATATCAGCCAACTATTACAGCCTGATCGTACATCGCTTGCCTGAGCCATGAAACCCTAGGGGCCACACGCATGAACAGGTCTAGGATAGCACTCACGCACTCGGATGGTTTGTTTGTTTTAAGGGTTAATTAATTGAATGACATTTGGACAAATTCATAGCAGAGAGAGCTTGTGGCTTCGACGTACTTGCTCTGCACGTAACGGTGTCGACGTCTAGTTGGCTTAATGTTCGATACAGTGAAACCGACACGAAGAGTGGGTCGTATTATATGTGACCATCTCAAAGGTATAGGAAGAAGACGAAACATGAACGAGGAGAATGATTAACATATAGTACAGTAGAAGGATTTACCCCCCTCTCCTCCCCCCCCCACCAGGAGTCCAATGAAAAGGAGGAGAGCAGAGGGTTTTTTAATTGCACTTTTGCAAAAACGTAAACGCTGCATTGCACTCATGTGATATTTTGTACAGGTTGTGGGATGAGATGGTTGTTCAAGCTGATTCCTGCAGAGCTAGGCAAGAAGAAGAGAGACAGGTGTATGGAGGGTTTTTAAATTAATGAACCACAGCTCTTTGTCTAATGTTGGTATGGGCTATGTGCCCAAATTTAAGAGGTACATGATGAAGGAATGTTAGGTTTGGATGTACACGGGGGGGGGGGGGTAGAATGCTAGCAATTTCGCTATACGAGCTTCAACGCCCACAAAATAAAGGTGTTCCCGGGTGGGGCCAGGTAGAGTCGGGAAATTCCTGCCAAAAAAGTTGTCCTTTATTTCAGTTCTCCCGTTTACAATCCGTGACGGGCATTACGATCCACATGCTGTTATTCAAATATCCAGAGGGGTAGCTCGTGTCAATCCTGGTCTGACGGGTCGTGGGATATATTGGCTAAGTAAGACATTTTTATCTTAGGCTCCGCCTACTCGTTAATATGCAAGATATCTAACACCAAACAAGGGATCTCCAACCGACCGCCACCCAACGCGTACGCCAAGGTCGACCCAGTCCAACGTAGTTACCGTAGTTTAAAACAAGGCCCAAGCGTCGCGCACACACACACACACACACACAGCACGCATGCTTATTTTACGTTAAGATCGAGGACTCCATGGTGCAAACTCCCTGACCCTAACCTTAACAATAGAATGAACAATAGATTCTACAGGAGGACCTGGTTATATTGAAAATGACTACCGAGGACTTGGAATTCCTTTGTTTTGAAGTCCTCGGCGAGACTGCAAACCGAATGCGCGCAAACATGGCACGTGCACACACGCGTTCCGTTAGGATCGTGTAGATTCCTTTGGCAAGGAATGAAAGAGGAACAACACAGCAGACAAGAAGGAAGTTTCAATAAAATGGCATTACTTTCATAACTGACACCACCTCTATCCAAATTTTATCATGCAAAATTTGCACAATTCAAATGACATCATAATACTCAGGTCTACTCTAGTCCTAGGGTTCTCCCAAAGAAATCCTTCAGACAGGAGAAACAGCCATAGCTCTGTTAATTAAAAGTCCAAACTGACTACTATCATAAAAAAAATCAAGGTCCAGGTCATATTCAGATATTTCAATGTCTCTCTGGGGGTTGTTCTGGGGATAATCTATGTGTTATTCCTGCTTTTGCAGTATTTTCCCAAAAGGGTCAGTAATCTGGAATTTATGGTGATTGGAAGAGCCCAATTTACTTTGTATACACAGAAATGGATAACTTTTGTAAGCCAAATCTGTCAAGTTTGCTTTCATCTCTATAACTGGCTTCCATCTGGAGAGGTTGAGAATGGCAACCCATATCCTTGCTGCTTTAAGTAAAGGTGCTCTCACTGTCCAGGGGCGGTACAATTCATAAAATCCAAAAGGCATGACATTAAAGTGATATAAACCCCCGTAAGTCGCAAATGCTGTATTTTTCCTTGTCGTTTTCTGCCATGCCAATCTGCCAATGGCCACTTGTCAAGGCAAGCGTTGAGAACCATTTAGATCCCTCCCAACATACCGAGAGACTCGTCGATTCCTGGGAGTGGATAGGAATCTTTTCACATAATATTGTTCCATTTTCGGGAGTCGACACACAAATCGTGTGGAACCGACTTTCTTTTTAACCAGGACCGTCGATGGGTGAAGCCCAAGGACCGCAGAATTCCTCGATCATCCCATCCCTTTGAATTTGATCACCTCCATTCGGGTCGGTGTCTTCAATTTCCTCAATAGAATCAACGCGAGCCATTACTGTGTTCTCGGATCAGCAGACATGCTGACAACCCTTACTGGCATTCTTGGTGACTTCACCAATGATACCACTGCACGAGCTACCAGGATTCCATGTTTGCTCCTGAACTGCTCATTTGGCTCGATCAGACCACATGCTCCCTTGAATCCTTCCGCGACATTTCACTATAGAGTGCTACGACTGGTTTTAGCCGCTCTGACGCTCTGTCCGGAATGGATTCGGTTGTGCAGGTCCTCTCAAGTAGTCGACATCTATTGCAACGGAATGTCTACGACGCAACATTTACGATTTGTCCAGCGATCCAGTCCTGCCATGCCTTTTGGGTTCTATATCAGCAATCCACAACTTGTAATTCAGGCTGTTCACAAATACTTTTTTTTTACCTTTTTATCTGCACATTTCTGCTATCTGGAAATCCATTTATTACAATATGTTGGGTGAATCTTCATTTGATAACTGACTTACTCTGACTTACCTCTAGCTCCCTCCACCCTTCTCTCGTTCCCGTAACTCGATGTGTACGTGCACTTTTGTCCTATCCAGCTACACGTATTATCGTCTAACGCTACCCATTTCTAGCATGGTTTGTAAAGTCGTCAAAGTGATAGAAATAAACTGGAAACTGCTTCCCCAATTAAAAAACTTTGCCTTTGGCAATGTTCTACTTTTTAAAGGCCATACTACCACTACTGTAGGGTGCTTGAACCTGATCTGCCTCTGGGAACAATTTTGTGCACCAAATAAAAAACTTTACAACATTTAGGAGACAACTGTGGTCTCAATAGCAGATGATCTTCATCATCCAAGCAATATCAAACCTCCTTTGAGAAAAATTATAAGATGAAATTCCAAATGGTGAGGGCCAGGAAAGATAAGGAAACAGTTTTTCAAAAAGGTTCCCTGGAGGAAAATTAAATATCTGATAGTCCAAAAAGATTGAATTTTCACGGATATACGAATATTAATAGTAATATTTAATATAGTAATACGAATACTAATAGTAATACTAATACGAATACTAATACTGGACACAGCCCTATGCTTTGTGCTCGGTACATTTTACACGTGCGGCATCTGTCTTGTTTCTGATGTATGCAGGACAGAGGCGATATACAGTAGGTAAAAGATTTCTGAAGATGGGGGAGGGTGGGGAAAACTTTCGCTGGTACATTAGTAAAGGTTTTGTGATGCCATAAAAAATATCTCTCCTTTTCACAAATTGGTATCTGGTTTATTTAATGGATTATTGTTGACTATATTCCTGTTTTCAAATTGTTGATTTTCAGCCAGAAAGGAAAAACCTTTATGGAGATTTGTAAGGTAAGGCGATTGATTCGCTAGACACATAATTGATGTGTCAAAAGTTTACATTCTGCAGTGACGTAGCTGAGAAAAAAATAGGTCCTTGTATATCAAAGAATGGGGTCAAGAGTTCAAACTCCATGGCTAATTTATATATCAAATCTATCATAGCAATATTAAAAGCAGCTGTACATGCAATGTAGCCTCCAGGGCTTCTTAGCTCAGGGCCAGAGCTATGTACAATCGATCGTGATAACATTCTCAAATCAGATGGCCGCTTGGAGTCCTTCCATAATCGTTCGATGACATCGTAGCCACCGCGGCATATCGGTAAGCGGTAAGCAAGACAGCATCAGGGCACGCGTGAACCGGTCCAGTGTTCGTCGCTGCCCCTCGCCAGACGGCTCTGAACAAATCGGCGATCCACATTCAGGCCGGCCGGGTTTTTAACGGTTAAAACAAATTTCCTACTATCGTCTGGTCTTTGGGAACTTGTGGTGCGTGGATCTTCTCCTCTCAGCAGTACGTGAATAGGGTGATTGGCGTGGCGTAGATCTGGTATCTTACGACGAACCATTGGAATAGATAATGGTATGGTAGCTATAGACCGCCTGTAGGCTTAAATGAAAGGTTGAGGTTTTTTTTTTAAATGCACTGTTGTTTTAAGTGAGTTTGTACAAAAAGGACGTTTTGATGAATTTACAGCACGTACTCCTTTTCCTCCTATGCAATATGCATCACCCTTATATTACTGTGATCTAGCATCTGGCATAATCTAATAATGCAGTAGTGGTCCCCTATCTCGTCCTTCCTTATTTTGCCGTCCTGATGGATGCAACGTGGTTTCGCCGTCTGGCGTTTTCACATCAAATACCAAGCGACAATATATATGTCCAATATATGGACAGCGCCTTGGCGTGTAAACATGATATCTCCAAATGTACAACTTGGGTAAACTTCATATTTGGTTCTATTATGTAGGTCCGTCCACCTTAGTGATCATTGTGATAATTCGTGGAAATGGACTGCATTGTAGTTGGAAAACCGTCGTCCAAAAGGCATAGGCCTATTGCATATGGGGGGGGGGAGGGAGGATCCATATGCCACAAATCTGCAGCACACTATAGATACGGACCTCGGGGACTTCCAATACAGTTCTGTAGTATCGCTTTAAGAAAGCTGAAAACGTTCATACCAGGTCACCGTAAGCGAACATCAATAGTGAAATCTTTTACGCAGAGCTATCACAGCCATTAGTAATAATCCAAATGTACGCCTATTTATTCGTCTGCATCCTTTGCTGATCACACGTAATGAACTAATCTGCGATGAATGTTAAGGCTGCACTTATGGACCACGGTACAAGTAGTACAATTTCTTGAATCCTTGTAGCCTACTACTGTACTTTGCATCGTGATACAGTTAGCTGTGGAATGTTAGTAGCGACTCTGTCTATGTACATGTCCGACTCCTGGCCCTAATATTCATGATTTGAAATGCAATACCCTGCTTATTACTGAAGATAGATCTGTCCTTTGTATTCATCACATGAAGATGGATTTTTTGACAACCGGTACAAAATTTTGTCTCTCCAGCAATAGTATCAATTACTGGTTAGACGTGATTAAACCTCTCTTTTTATGAATGTCTTTATGAATGTCGTGCAGCAGTTTGCAGATAACGTAAACAAATACGTATACATGCGCTACCCGTACAGAACGAGAAATGCGATTCGGGAATTCCCGGTCGCCTGCCTGCCGCTTTAGCATGGTGATAGATGTTGGGAATTTTGGATGGTGATTATCGTAGAGAATTGAGCTTAATTATGCCAGCATCACAATGTATGTGTAGATATGACGAGATTGTAACAAGGAATTTAAATTGCAAAATGACTTTTAAGGGTTTCTGTGAAGGTTGGGTTAGTCTACTTTCTATGGTCGTTATGAGTGTTATTTATGGCTTCCATGGTAACTGATAAAAACCCTGGAAAATTTAATAAAATGAAATTATAGAGTAATTTTCAGGCCTAGAAAAAATCAAGAAATATAGAAAGAATAGTCATTGAATCTTCTTCTGTTTGTATGAACCATCTATCCACTACTGGTGGATATAATTTGTAGTGCAGACTATTGTGACAGAAGGAAATATTTATTTATGGAATATTGAGTATTAATCCTGTGGTTGTAAAGAGTAGTTTGTTAAATGGAAGCAAGAACCGTTGCCATAAAATGTAATGGCAATGTGCAGCGGTTTCTCTTCAGAAATTTCCCCTGGATGTAAATGAAAGCGCTGAATTTCAAGTTTTGGTTAATTTAATGCCGATGACCACATTCAAGTGGGGGGGGGGGAGAGTGGGGGAAAGTCTTGAAGTAGAGGGACATTGGCTACGAAGGATGAAATTTTGAAAAAAAGGCAGGAAGGGGAGCTACAGTGCCCTAATCAGTAAATAATGAAGTCATTCCCACTTTGTTTGTTTTTTTTGTTTATTTCCAACGGGACCATCCATCCATCCATTTTGCAGCGATGTCTCTACTCATCATTGTTTGATACAAGCCCCTAACCTGCCCAAGCAGACCTGGATTGGAAACATTTGGATTAATCATAATATCTTCATGTACCGAAATATTAATCCACCCAAAAATATTATTTTTGGATGGATTAATATTTCGGTACATGAAGATATGCCAATGATCATCTGTATGTATTTTACAGCTGTCAAGAGTGACAAGCGAGGTATATATGTCTACTATTATTATCCACAATACCTTTGGTGGCAGACATGATGGATTGACAGACGAGTTACCAGCCTACCACAGTGTAATTGAGAGATCACTGGCATGTGACAAGTCTGTTCTTTGTTACCGACTCTCAGGTGAGAGGGACTCTGTTGATTGATTGTTGCTATGGTTACAGTCCTATACATCTGCCTGCTGAATTGTGATTAATATCCCTGGTCTGTCAAAATGGCTATGCTTTATAATTTATAGTAACAATTCAGGGTTTTTTTTAATGTTTTTTTCACTGCAGGGGGAATTTGTGTCATCAAGCATGCATGACTCAGACCAAGTGATATCACCCACAATGCCTCTGGGGTAGATAGATCTGCTAGATTGCTTCCTATGCCGAGTTAGGTTTTCAAAAGTTTTTTTTTTATATATAATAGCACATGGAGATACTACGCTCAAAGATAGTAATTAATTAATTTGCAACCTAGAAAATTTATCCGAAGAACCAAATAGACATTTTAATTTGTAACATGTCATATGTATATATGTCATATGATTGATTCATATATGACTAAATTTCATGTGCCCTGAAAAGCAAAGAAGAGAAATTCCAAATTTGCTAGCATATGCTGAGATTCAGAAAAGGTTCAAATGGCTCTGGAGATGGTATCTTGTGGGGCTAAATAATTATCTTGTCAAATGACCCCTGGACAGCAATGACCTCAAGGAGGACCAGAGTGTGTAAATAAGATCCACTTGTGTACAGATCCTGTTCCTGGAAAAACATCATTGCTTACACATGACCAGAAAAATCCAAGGGCCCCCATCCATCATGGTGAAGGCAAAAACTTTGACCTTAGGTTACCATTTTATGGACTTTGCATGCCTGTTTCACTTTCAGTTGATGCATCTTCTTTCATTCAACTGCTTTGTATCTGTAACATAAAACTTGGAAGCTGTAACTGGTTTTCCTACAAATAGTTAAGACTTTATTTGACTCCTAGGAGGAAAAACTCTCCCAATCACTCAGATCTTGAAAGTTGAATGTCCTATTTAAACCTCTATTAAACTGGATTGCGATGAAGTGGCATTGTTACAGGGAACATGTGGTAACTACTGCATTACACCGTGATTTTGTTTTATTCTGTTCGAAACAAAATTTGAAACTTTTGAATTCTATGTGGTATTTATATAAAAAAGTATTTTTTGGGGTTTGTTTAAAAGCAGTATAAATATGGAATGGCCTGCATAATTCGTTGTACATATTTGATTGGTTGAAACAATGGATTTTCTGTATTTCCTGGAAAAGCTAGACACTCCCCCCCCCCCTCCATCCGTCCAATTTCTAAACGGTGAAAACAATTAATCCTCGACGAGGCAGCACTGGCCTTATTTAATTGGATTGGATCATTTGGTTTTTGATTCTTATCGGGGGCCTCAAAAACGAAAACAACCCTTACATATTATGCCCTCTAAACTTGAGCAAACTACAGCAAGTCTTACAACTGTTTTGCATGACAGGACTCGGGAGAATGCAAAACATGTAGCAACTGTTGCCATCTTGTATCTCCTACCATGAATAGTACAGTGGCCTGTATGTGTGTGTAGCAGCTACATGGTGTATATGTCCGGCCCACACGTGGGTCCTGCAGTCCTCAGTGTGCAGGGCTATTATATTCCTGTATATACCTTATACAGAGCTCTTGCTATATATACATTAACGAAAGCCACCCAAGAAAGAATCCAGCCTTAATTAATCTACCAGCTGTAGTGTTTATTGGTGTTGGTAGGGAATCCAACAGGCAAAGAGCCTACCTTACTTACCATACTACCTATTAATTAACAATCAATGTCTGTATTATGATGAAACTACTCGGATTATTCAAGCGTGACTTGTTGATATTGACATATTCCACCGTAGATAGTATGGGCTGGCTTATCGAGCCAATTTAATCGTCTAGTTTGTAGGAGTATTAGTGTGGCATGTTGACTATGGCTGCTGTTGTAGGCTGCTGGATTTTGAAGGCCAGTCGTTCATGCGGAACAGCTGGAACAATTGACAAACTGTGCCCTTTAGTTGTAGCGTGGACAATGACTGGACAATGACTGGACGACAACTGGACAATGACTGGACAATGACTGGTTACAGTGCATGTACATGGAGACCCTGCATACATGTAGAATGATGATACCAGGTATACTGACGGAGAGGCGCCCACAGGAATGAGGCGATTACCTGCCGCCATATTGAATCGACCAACGGATAGGCCTCTCCACGAACACGAACGATGCTTTTGCCGTGAATTGAAGCAGGGAATAAATAATTGTAGATAAAATAACGAAGTAAACAAATAAAACTCTCAATTTCTGCGATCGTGCCTCGCCTGAATATGCTGCTACGTTTGCAAAAGTAGAGGGCGACGTCCAAACCCAAAGTTCTGTGCTTGGATTATTAACAGGAATGGAAAACCATGTCCATGTACTTGCTTTGTATTGAATTACTATCAGTTTTGAAGTTGTACAAGATTTCCGTCCGGAAAGGGAGAGTTCTGCTGTGGAATGAATGAATGAAGGTAGGGAGGTGAAGGGGATGATGGATGATTCACCAAATGGTTGGAAATGAAACAAAAATCCCTCTGCATTTTATGTGTGGACATGTTTTCAAATGAGCAACCCATAGTTGTGTGTTACAACCAAAATTTATAAGAAATATTTTCCCACCATTCGTTCATTCCTCTCTTTCCCTCTGGAATAAATATTCCCTTTAGTACCTGTACTTTTGGGGTCCACTGATAGTGTTACCTTAGGGAATTGATATATTCCCCCATATTTGCATCATGATGATATTGACCCCAATTGTAAGGTGAGTTTAAGCTCTAACAGTGGAAGACTTGCTAAACTATACAAACAAGTTGAACTGAAATTACTTGAGGCCTGTTAGGATACTGCTGGGACTTGATGATAGGAGGATTAGGGTTTGAGATTATTGTACTTTAGGGTTCTGTTTAATGTTAGCAGTTGTATTTGCTAGTTGGGAGATAGAAGTGGCATAATTTACATCACAGGTCAAGAGGTCATTTGCGAGGAAAACCCAGATTGTATAAGGTGTGTAAACAGTGTAGTCATACACACTCAGGCATTCAGATTTTCTAAAAAAAAATATTTTCATGATATGCATTATTTTTTTTAACAGTTTGAACATTTTGCATAGCAGTTTTGTAACTGTGCACTATCTAAGCGGAGCGCCAGCATATGTTGTTGCGCGCAGCGTATGAGAACATAATTGGCTTAAAATACCCCCTAGATCACAGGAAAAGACACTGCTTTTTTGTCATAACCACAGATCCCATTTGCCAGGTCACATGAGCGGATTTTTAATACAATGAAGTGCTTTGATGTATTTTTTGGTACATCTCTGTGGGGCGCCTTGTTTCCCCCTCCCCCGGATCTGCCATTTTGTTTGTCTAATTTGGGTTCTGTAACTTTTCTGTTATTTTAATTAATAATTGTTTTTCATTTATTTCCATTACAGATTTTAACAATACTTTGAATTAACGCTATGATTTAAAATGTTTTTCTTCCATGACTATAAACCACACTGACACTGCCGATAATGAAACTGTCGGTGCCATGGCAGTAACGCGTGTGGGCCTGTGCGTCTTTGGTTTGATATCAGGGGAAGTCAGGTGTAGGCTCTAAAAGACTATCTAATGGAGCTATAACACAGTAGGCCTATAATATCTCCATGGCTATACAAAGGAAGAAAACTTCTCATGATCTCGCTTCAGGATGGCTACAAAGATTTAATACGTAGGCTATACTGTAAGTATATAGGCCTAGCATTAACGATGACTATTGGGACGATATAGGCCTTATAGGTTAAGTATATCTAGGTCTAGTGTCAACGATGGCCAATTGGGACGATGTACAGGTTAAATATATAGCCTAGGCCTGGTGTTACAACGATGTCTAGCATTAACAATGACTTTTGGGACAATATTTAGGCTGTGTTTGTTAACGTTCACTGTGGGTTCATTATAATATGCTGTGTATGTTAATATAGGTTGTGTGTGGTAATGATGACTATTGAGATAATATAGACAAGTATATATTTAGGCCTAGTGTTAACGATGACCGTTGCCAGAGAATACTTGAAGGTACTCCATGTAGGTCTAACATTAACGATGATTATTGGAACGATATAGGCTGTGTATGTTGACGATGGCTGTATGGGGACTACTGTTTTGTAATAAATGATAATTCTGAACTATCTTAATTCTTATGACAGTAGGCCTATATTACTTACTATGTTCTGGTTTTGTTCAATAGAAATGAAAATTTTATCCTCAAATTTGCCACAAAACAGTTCAGTTTGGACCACAGTGTGTTCCTTCTATTAATGGCTGTATATATTCAGTACCTTTCCTCTGTACAGTAAATAGTAATCATTTGGTCCTATGAAATTTCCATTCACATTCCTACCCCCTCCCTCTAACAGAGCTGTTTATGATTATGCTTGCTACTAATTGATCTCTATTCATGGCTTACTGCTTCAGACTTCATGATTGATGAAGCATAGTTCATTTACCCCAAACCTTCCTCCCCCCACACAAAATGGCAAATCAACCAACTCGGTAGTTAGCTCCCATTTTCCGTCCTTTCTACGAGTCTGTAGGCCTATGATTTGAATTATTATGGGGAAGGTTAAAAAAAATGAGGTCTGTCATCAAAATGGTTCTCGGAAGCGATTGGATGAAACGTCTGATTGATTCTGATGAAGTTCCCTTGCTTCATCCTCTAGATGCATAGCTTATATTCCATGAGAAATTAAATTTGAAGCTCAAAAATTGCAATTGCAATTGGTGGAGCCTTTTAATAATGAAATATG
>JAODAG010372678.1:0-19034 GCA_027574785.1 Orphnurgus asper | reverse complement strand
ACTACTACATCTTCTACTACTACATCTTCTACTACTACATCTTCTACTACTACATCTTCTACTACTACATCTTCTACTACTACATCTTCTAGTACTACATCTTCTAGTACTACAGCTTCTACTACTACATCTTCTACTACTACATCTTCTACTACTACATCTTCTACTACTACATCTTCTACTACTACATCATCTTCTACTACATCTTCTACTACATCTTCTACTACATCTTCTACTACATCTTCTACTACATCTTCTACCACTACCACTACCACTACCACTACTACTACCACTACTACTATATACTACTACTACATACTACTACTACTACTATATACTACTACATACTACTACTACATACTACTACTACATACTACTATATACTACTACAATATACCACTACTATATACTACTAATATATACTACTACTATATACCACTACTATATACTACTACTATATACTACTGCTATATACTACTACTATATACTACTACTATATACTACTGCTATATACTACTACTACTACTACTCAGTGTTCGATTTTCTATAAAAAAATGTTTAACTATAACTGTTATGCAATATTTTTTGCATAGCAGTTTGAACATTTTGCATAGCAGTTTTGAAACTCGCAGGAAAAGACACTTCCCGCTTATATTAAGTGGGAGCTGGGCAATTTTTACCCCACGTTGGCGCCTTGTTCGTGCGATAGTATTCCGACAATTTCTGTATTTAGCGTTCGCAAAAACAATCTTGAATGATGGTTGGTAAACTTTTAGATATCAACTTCATTGACTGCAGCAGTGTTTGGCGGTTTTTCTTAATGACGAACTATGATTGTACGACAGGCCTTGACATAAATTTTAAAAACAGGTCACCACTTGGCGAGCATGACTAAAAATCTACTCGTAAAACTGTAAAATTTACTCGATGTCTTAAACCTAGTACAACGTTATGCATTGGCAACAACAGACAAGTGTAACTGTACCCACATTAGGCCTAACTTTTCCTAAGTTTCCAAGTTTACTATTACTACTACTACTACTACTATTACTACTACTACTATTACTAGTAGTAATAGTAGTAGTAATAGTAGTAGTAGTTTATTGCTGCTGCTGCTACTACTACTACTACTAACTGCTTTTTTTAATTGCACAATAAATATGTAAATTCTGTATAAGCAGCTAACATACTGTTTTTTCTCAACATCACCTTGTGGTACAGGCCTACAAGCTGTGAGTTCAATTTGCAAGAGTTTATTTTTCAATGGAGGGGGAGGGCTTTTGCCCATTTATCTTTTTACTTCTTGGTTTTAACAGCAGGTTAACTGTGTCTGGTGGTCATGTAGGCATAGGACATGGTGAGAGCAGTATCAAGTTCAGTGGGTTAATGCAAAACATGGATTATTTTTGTTTTTATAATGATCCACAGTGATGTGTTACAACTACATTCTTTTTAGTGTGGGGTTTAGTGCTAGCTGACCTTCACTCATAGCTTAATTTTCCCATGAGACATTAGTGACAAGCCAAGGGCCTTTATCCCAATAGTGAGAGCTTGTACCGGTACATGATATGCATTGTTGTACAAACTACAAAGACACTATAATTTGTGTGTTTGAGAGGATACTTGCAATAGTCTTTACCAAGAAGTCAGTATGTCAAATACTGGATCACACCCTTGATTTATGTCTATTTTATTGAAAAATGCTGTTTGTTTTTACAAACCTGCTGATTGGACAGTTCAGGGTAGCCTTCCTCTCCTGATTGGCTAACCTCATCAAGGAGGCAACTGTAGAGATCCATTAATGATTTGGTCAAATGAATGTCTGATGTAGCCACAAAGAACTTACACTTGTGGTTGATGAAATCTGAGTGGAAGGAGAAAGGAGATCAAATGATCACATGCCTCTAAGCTAGGGGACAACTATTTTACAGATTATCATATGTTGCACATAATACACTAGCATCATATGTTATTGCATTTATACTCACTTTGAAGACTGCTGGTCAATCCAAAATTAATGTTGATTGCATTAATAAAAAAATGTTGCATCTTCTTCTGTTATAGTTTAACTGAATCTTAAAGTGAAGTACATAAAGAAATGCCATCTATTGTAACTTACAAAGGCAGGGATCAATCAGCCATTCAAAGAGGTCATTGACCAATTCTTTATGTTCCTGGTTGAGGGTGATGGGGAGGGTATCCATGTAAGATTCCTTGAAGGGTTTCCAACCAAGGTTGAATGGTTCTAGGTAGATCATTCCACATCGACTGACAGTGGCAGGACTAGCCTGCTCTAAGTCAGCTGGCTCAAAGATCAGATTCTGTTTGGAATTCATCTGGATAATCTCTCCACTCATCAAACAGAGCTAAAAAAGTATAGATATGTAAATAGGAGAAGCTTCTGTCCATTTCACAATTTATTTTAAATATATCGGGTTGAGAGCTGGGCTATTTCTTGTTCTTCTAAGCAGCTTATAAGGATCAAATGTTCAAAACCAACATTGTAATGGACATAATACTGCTACATAATGCTTCTAGGGAATATTTTGTGATCATGCCTGTTTCATGATTTCTCTGGTTATGTAAGTCCATACATTAAAGATTCAGCAATGGATGGTGTAACCTGTTTGCTTACTTTTTTATTGTCATCAAGTACAGTGTTCATGTTTTCAATCCATACAGCATCCACTGGTCCATCAAAGATGATCCACTTGCGATCAATAGTGATGGAAGATGCTTGCTCTCGGAAAGTATTAGCAAGTACACCTGATTAAGCAAGAGGTTTCAAGACATTTTTCACAAAAACATCACTAAATCCAACTACTTGTAAGGATATGAATAGTGAAGTTCTAGTGGTTAGGCTCTACAATCACTTGGTTAGGCCTGATCTGGAGTATGCTGTATATGATTGGTATCCATACATTTCACAGGATATGCACTTGTGAGGTTTTAGGTTCTTTCTTAGAACAAAGTGTTTTAACTTCTCTTGAGCTTAGATGACTTTGTGGGTGATTAAAATTATTCAAATTTTGCTTTAACACATTTGTAAGAGTTTCAAGCTTCAGAAGGCATGATAGGTTGATGTTATGACGAATTTCTTCTCACAGAGATTGAAGTTTGCCTGAACGTATCAATTTCTTTAAGAATATTTTTCCAGTGTGGTAGACTTTGCTCAAGCACTTGTAAGGATTTAGTCCAAGCACTTGGATATGAAGAACTTGGACGGTTATGAGTAATGAAGTTGAAGCACTTGTAAGGATATGAATAATGAAGTTAATGCACTTGCAAGGCTATGAATAAAGAAATTCAAACACAAGGACATGAAATGATGAATATGGAATAATCATGTTCAAGATATGGATACTGATGGTCAAGCATTTGTAAGGATAACGAATAATGAAGTTCAAGCATTTCTCATTGAATGTTTCCTTCAATCCCACTATGTTATGTTACCTTACAATAATTGGCTTCCAGCATACACAACCTAGGAGTTAAATGAACTACCCCAGAAGGGCTGTTTCTCACCGTCTGTCCATTCATGAGATACTGGATCAAAACATCCATACAGCTGTCCCATAGTAATAGCCTTAGGGTTTATGATCTGGTACACCACCTTATTCTCCTCCATCTGTCCAGCAACATGAAGGTCGCCAAGGGAATCAGCTAGGACCTGATAGGCACAGGTCTTACCTCCTAGGGGGTCTCCGACAATCATGAAACCATGCCTCACCAACATCATCTCATAAATCTAGGAATAGATTTAATGTTGAAATCAACTTAGCTATTCTGATTTGAACACAAGTCAACAAAATATCAATTTTCTTGCATTTACAAGAGGATTAAAATAAAGAAATCTCATTTAATTCCTGTATTTCATGAATCACCAGAGTTAACCAAGACCCAGAAGTTAGCTTGTCCATACAATCTACATGACTGTGTAAAAATGGATTGTCATTAAGAACTGTGGCAATAACAGTGAGTGAACATAAATGTCTTCATGTTATCTGTAAACTAAACAAGTCCAGTAAAATCAAGTCATGCCATTAAATCTGCAGATCTATCACATCTCTAGGAGTCTAAGAGAGGAAATACTAACATAGTTATGCTGTTTGAGCCATACTTACTTCTTTATCTATCCCCTGTATATGCAACAAGAATCCATCACCTCAGTGGAGTTTAATTCTTTGTTCTCCCTTTCACAATAGTATCATTGAATTACATCGATAATTAGCAGAGTTTGAATTTAATGGGTGTAAGATAAACACCAACCTGGATTATTTTCTCAATAAAGAAAGGAACTGGTTGTAGAAGATGTTTCTTGATGTTATCAAGTAGAGACTCCAAGAGTAAAGCATAATCTGGTGTGGGTAAAACTGTACCAGGAAACAAGTCACTGATGATACCTTCGAACAATGGAACATCCTAAAAATAGAAACACAGTATATTGCAGTGAATCGTCTACCATACACAATACATTATAAAGTTAATTTCATGGTCAGACATAAGAACCATTTAATACATCCATTATGTTATAGTTCCATGAGTCATAGTCAGACATGAAAAAATAAATAATCCAAGAAGAATTCAGGGTCAGAAACAGGAAGCAGTTAAAAATCAATTATATTAGAGTTCATGGTCAGAGATATGAAGCAGTTAACAATCCATTATGTTAGAGTTCATGGTTAGACAAATGAAGCAATGGAAAACAGAGGTGAATCCATACTTTTAAAAAAAAGTTGAGGTACCATGTCCTGAGGGAGAATGTAGAATGGGTCCGAATGATTTTGCTAACGTGGATCAGCCCGATTTTTCAAAGGATTCCAGATTTTAAGAAATAAAGTGTTAATTGCAATAAAGTTATTATTAGGCATCAAATATCAAAGTCATTTGAAATTCTTATCACAATGTTTTGTTGTTTTCTTTATTATCATTTCTCACTTCTATTTTATGTTATGTTTGCTCAAGATATACAGAGAAATATTTAAATTTGTTCTGTCATATTCCTTTTCGTTTCGCAAAAAAGTAGTGGCCTCTCCAGCTCAAAGTTGTAGCGGAAATTGCACTGCCGATTTTTTGAGTTAAACAAAGACATGATGCAACTTTCCTGTTGAAATTACTACTGCTTTCTAGAAATTGCGAAATTATCAAAAAATGTACTCTGAAGAGTAACAGGATGTGTAATTTAGGTAGTTTTATTTGTACTGTCACATATGCAGAGCTGAGTTAATACAAGAAGGCAAAGTCAATACAAACCAGTTTTTAATTTCTTGTTTACTTGTTTCTTGTTCAAAGAAGCATACTTCTGCTATTGTTTTCAATCGGAAATTCTATCGGGAATATCACGCTAATTCCTTCGACCAAAATCTGAGTAAAAATGGTCGGGACCAATGTACATGGTTGGTCAGACATGGGAAAACAATCAAAAATTTCTGCAAAGCAAACGATTGATGTATTATATTCCATTTACACACTTTTGCTTGAATGAAGATGTCAGAATCCTATGAAACTACCAGGTTTTGCTTTTGTCTCGTTAATTTCAGCCAAATTTTTACCCGACAAGACTTGGACCAGGCTCAATGAAAGTTTTCACTGGTAATGAATATTGTAAGCTTACTTGTGATAAGAACTTTGGTAAGTTGACATCTTTGATAGCTCGTAGAAGTAACACACTCTCATCCTCTGATGGGTATGTCAGTTTAAGATTCCCTGCAGCAGTCAATACAGACTTCACCGCTCTCATACCATAGTCATAATGGTGCTGGGAAGAGAGTAACTCTGAACAGAGACGATATGTGGCTACAATCTTCCCTGCGAGGCTACGGGCATCTACAAACCCCATTGAATACAAACTGATCTCTGCAATTAGGGCGTAGTCAGGGACCATCATAGCAACTGTACGGAACAAGACCTAGAGAAATAGGAGAATGAGTCATGAGATTGTACTTTGCTGCTACTATCATGTTTAAGGAGGCACAGACATAGCATTAAATAAATTATAAATGAGTCACATGAATGTACTTTGCTTTCACTATCATGATTATAGGCACTGGCACAGCAATAAAATTAATTATAAATTAGTCTTGTATATAGATAGGCTTGTTCCGGTTTATGGTCAATTCGTCAACACACAAACTTGACCACACAACAGCTGGTTCACAGGCCAACTTGTCAATGTATTAAATATGGGATCATTTGTTCATAAACACAAAAACTCAGTGGCTGCACCATGGGGGGGGGACCACAGTTGCAAAGCAGAAAAGTTCCAGGCAAGAATATCTCAGAATCCAATCAGCAATTAAGGCAGAATTTTAATTAGAAATGAAGGAAGGAATTTATGTATATCAGTGCCTAATTGCAATCATTTCCTTCGATAATCTGGTACTTTCTCGTCTAAACAATGCAAAAAGTGATAGTAACAGTTCCTCTTACTTTCAGTTCTGAATATCACATGACTCACGTTAATTTTGCAAAGAAGGCTTTTAATGGTTCTTCTTATCGCTATTCCCTGCTTATGTAATGGATTAAATTTCCCAGATTAAAGCATCTGAGCAATTTGTAGCTCCTCTTATCAATACAGCCAGATAAATTTTATGGACTTTCACCTCATGGACAAGTCCAGCACTGATGACCATACTATACATTCACCATAGACAAAATTAAAGTCACACTGATAACATTGACTAAATAAGGAGGTAGGCTCAAACTAATATCAAAAGGGATTTGTGAGGAGCATAGTTCAAGGTGCACTTTAGGGGAAGAAATGTGATTTTGGACAGTTATGGCTCTCAGCATGGATAATTTATTATTGTTGGTAATTGGAAGTGTACAACCTTCAGTAAGCAGAGGATTGCGGTATGAGGAACTTAACGATTTGAGATTACATTTTACACTATAGTATTCATGGAACATGGGTAAATTGGTATACTTTGTACCTTACACATGTTTAGTCAAATTGTACACAAAAGACAAGTAATGAAAGTAATATGAATATTTTAATTTAGTAAGCTAATATAACAATCTTTTCTTCACTTAAGTGAAGAAAAGATTGTTATATTACTTCAAAGCATTGTACTTTGTTGGGAGCTTGGCATGCTCATTGGAATGAGCCATTCCTTAGTTGCCAGGAATATCAATGACTGACTGCACAAAATACAGTGAACTTTGAATGTACAGTGCTACATATATGTAACATGTGCACTAGCATTATTACCCACACTGTACACTGACAGACACTCGATGATCATACCAGTGCACAGAAGTAGCCTTCTCAACCTTCACACCCTCAAGTAATGTATTGGTTTTGCATTCATTAAAATTGATTTCGGATTTACCAATTATCCATGGTGTCCTTTACATTGAGGTTATCAAATTATGTGTTGACTTGCATCTATGATAACATTAAAATCTCAGAATAATTATTGAAGTGAAAATATTCTGATTGAACAATTATCTATTGTGGCCCTTACTTTGAGGTTATCTGGAAGCTCAGACCGGCCAGCATACCCAGGGTTCATTGTAATGAACATTGTACAGGTGGGGTTAAGGGTCAGCTCTGTCCCCTCAAACATGAAGGTCTTGGAAAATGTTTGGATTGCCCTCTGGATACTATGAATCTGTTGGGCCACGACTGATAACACCTCAAGCTCAATGCGATTGAACTCGTCAAAACAGGCCCAGGCACCCGCTTGGGCCAGGCCCTTGAAGAACTTGCCCATAGCCTTGAAGTCCAGGCCATCAGAACAGTTGAAAACAACACACTGTGTTAGAGGAGATGTCAATGATTCTCATGTTAAATAGCATGTAACAAGAGCGAACATAAAAAGAGTCTGTACACTCATGTAATAATAATTCATCCTACTGATTAACAAAGGATATGATATGATATGAAATTGTCCAATTAATGGACAAACAACTAGGAACAATGATCTCTATAAACTCTCAACATCACAACCAGTTTAAGGATCAATTTTCAAACACAACTTTTAAACAGTCACACAATTTCAAGTCAGTAATGTAAACATTAATGTTAAGGATTATAGCCCACGGGGCAATTTGTACTGTAAATTTAACATATCTGTATCTATATTTGTATTTCAACATTTCTCAATTTGTAAAGCTAATTTAGCTTAATGCTATTGTACATTAACTGAAGTCATGTGAAATGCATCAAATGTAAGCAAATGGATGATACCTGAATAAACTGACCTGTTTGGCCACAGCTTTAGCCAGATCTTTACTGGTCTCTGTCTTTCCTGTACCAGCTGGACCCTCTGGTGCTCCACCAAGGTTCAATTTTAAAGCCCCCATTAAGGTTCTAAAATAACAATAGCAGGTGTCAACAGAAAATCAAATGTTGACAGATACCAATCCTAGGAAAGTAAGACCTCCATTAATTACCACAGAAAAGAATGAATCAAATGTTGATAGATATATACTTCTGCTAGGGAAGTAAGACCTACCTCAGTTTTCACTGGGAAGAATGAATCATATGTTGAAATTAATTACTGTTAACTACAGTAATACCTTCCACTTCAGTAGTAAGAGTGAATCATATGTTGATATATACTACTATTAGGGAGCTAAAAAGTTCTACCTCATTTTTCACTGGTAAGAATAAATCAATTGATAGTTCCTACTGTTCTGAGACTATGACCATCTACCTTGTTTTCTTGAAGGTCCAATGATCTTTTTTGAAAATAGTAGATAAAACATATCAATTGTTACTTACTATTAATAAGTATTACAACATGTTTTATTTGAACATCAAGGCAATGCAACAATTAGCAGATGGTACAGAAGCCCTCCCCCCAAAATAGATGCTCATGGTAAGTCCTTATTGTTTTTGCAAAATTACACATATAAGATTGAAACAAAGGCCAAAGAGTGCAGAAATATATCAGAGGTCCATGGAATAGGCTAGGAGAAATACTGTGTAAAGTGAAGCCCAGTTTCACATGAGTTGGAAAAGAATAACTTTGAAACCTTTAAGCTGGAAGGATGCCTAAACTTAAATATTGATAACATGGTTATCCATTGGCTAATCTTCCCCAAGGCCCTCATAAAACAAACATAAAACATTTTCCATCGGGCAACCAATTCCTGGAAAAAGTTCTGTGCTAGGTTGTCCTTCAGACAACCAGCTATTTTCTCTATATTTCTATATCCTCCTTATGGCTGACCTTATGAATGAAACCTTTATGTTTTGGACCTACATTACGGCTCCTTTTTTTTTTAAACCATAGCGAAGAAAATACCTGTGGAAATATAATCCAACATTGTGATCTGCTTCATACACGCTGCAGCTGCTTGCATAAACACAATGGGAATGGTGAATGTTAACGACTATCAGCTCATGTGTTCGAACACACTTAATACAAGTCAAACCAATAAGTCAAACTAAACCATCTTTCATGTTCCTCAGGGAAAGAAGTTGCCTAACATTTTTTTACAAATCACATTGTTGGGTTTCATACCTATTAATCTAGTTTCTTCATTGTCTAATGCTGCAATAACGAATGGTAATCTATTAACCCATGCTGTGTATTGGTTCCCCCTTGGGAAAAATTCATTTCTTCGGCATATTGTTGTGAAAATAATCTCTCGGCTAATGTTCTGTTTAATCTTTCAACAATTCCCAGTGCTTTATGTTTACCAACTTCGCCTCTTTTATTACAACAGATTTCTTTGCCATCAGTGTATTTACGTATTTACAACAGCCATAAATTCTTTACCAGGTTCTACTTGTATCAATTTTGGATATGTTAAATGACTTTTATAAATCATTTAAAATACACTGGTAACTTGTGCAGCACTTTTATCAGTTAATGGTTCAGCTTCCTTATATCTAGATGCAACATTAGTAATGGAGAAAAGAAGATATTTTTAAAAACAGCTATATTCTGGAATGGATAGTTTAAGTGAAGAAATAATTAATATAGGTGAGGGGACGAGTTTAACACTCCCCAATGGTAATTACAACATAATTAACATATTTAATTAACTGGCAGAAATCATCAACCGCATAGAAGGGGTTACCATTTCATATTCAAAAAGGACCGATGAGGTAAAAATTGTGGTAGAAGTAGATAAAACAATTACATTTCGAAAGGGTTTTATTAAACTATTAACAATACCATCTGGTGAATTATCAACTGGTACAACCAAGGGTCGAATATGTATGACACCATTTAAAGCCATCAACGTTGCTGTGAATAGTATATCATATGGAAATAGCAAACGTTTTGAATTTCATAATACTGGTAAACTACTTAATAAAAGTATCAATGAGTTTAGTTTTAAACTAAAAGACAGCAGGAAAAACAATCAATAATAGAGGATTACCAATTATTTTAGAATTATTCATAATATAATTATTATTTGTATATATTATATATAAATATATACAAATAAATAAATATGACTATTTACGGACCCTCAGTGGGTGGTGAGTCTGAAACTAAAGAAATTGATCTCGCTGGAAGTAAATAAAGCGAATAAAATTTATAAACGTGTACGAACTTACTATGGTGTAGCACCTATAATTGGACATTTCAATACTAGTGAAGCAGTTGTTATGGTGGACAACGTACATGGTATAACAATGGCAAAGGTACCACCGCAGTAAAGGTGTGAATTTCAGAAACAACTGAAATATTTATATAATTGTTTAAATTAAATAAAGATAAAGATATAAACAAGATGGAAAAAATGTAATTCTGTAATCTTGAATCCTTTGGATGATACAAATTGGCACTAATTCATTAGGAAAATGTTTTTATGATAATTTAGCAACCTTCTTTGTGCAATTTCGATTGTTTCATTTTTTGATGAGATAATAATATCATTTGGAATCCTTTTTTGTATAAATTTGTTCCAGGCCACTAATGGTAAGACTTTCCACATTTCCAAACATTGAATGTTATCTGGCTGTAGAAGTATTTTTCTTTTAATTAGTTTTAAATCTTTATCTTTAGCTCTATAATCTAGGTGTATTTATTCATAATAATCTTTAATGTTTGCCTTCAACCATTCATGAGGTGGATCATCTGTAATAGGAGGAGGTTGTCCTTGATCACCACACGTTACTAATTGAACATATTTGGAAACTAGGAATTTGATGAAAACCTTCAAGATAGTTAAGGCCGGTACTGTGCTTATTTCAACCCAGATACTAACTTTTGGAATATACTTATTACCCAATAATCCATTCTTTCTGAAGTCCATTCTTTTTGTCCACAAATGAAAAAGCTGTGATAAGTACTTTGCAAATTACAACCTGTCTCTCGCATCTCTCTGGATGTGTGTGAGTCAGAACTAAGGGTTGATGAAATAATTTAATAGCTCTTGTATCCTACCACTTCCACCTCCACCATTCAAATAACAAAGTTGATGTTGAGAAAGTGGATCTGATACTTTTTGATATGTTGAATATGGTATAACCTTTTTAAATTTGTAATTTATTTGACTGTAGGTAGAAACTGCATGAGACTGTGCTTCATATAATCAATTGTTCATCCTTTTCTCGCCATTGTGCAGGTTTTACTTCTTCCCCGTAGGGGAAAGATATATAATCAACAAGATTATATAGAGCAGATTTTTGGTATAAATTGAATCGCATGCAACTCTAACAGCTTCATATTTTGTAAATCTATTGAACATCGTTAAGAGATTAATATGAGCATATGCTAACATGGATGCCCTCAAATGTGTATATTAATTGCGGCCTTTCTCCAGCCATGAACTCTAGTAATATTGCCTAAGGATTGCCTATACGTATAGAAACATAATTTTCAATTAGCTGCAGCTGTTTTTTATATTATTTTTATTTTATGTCTGCAAATCCTGATGCTCAAACCAAAATGTGAAGTGGCGTTGTGATTGAGTTCCCATATATTTTCTTTCGCTCTTCTGGACTTGTTACTCACTACATGTATCGTTTTGTGACCTTTGGGCAATTACTTGATTGTCAACATTATCGTACCTTGTATGGGGACAAGAGGAACATTCCCCAACTATGAAAGAAAACCTCAAAATCCTGGCAAATAAACTAAACACAACAATTTTTCTGTCAATTTTTCTGTCTTACCCTACTTTTAAACATATAATTCTGACTAAAAATTGTATGGAATTTGTTTTGCAATGTTTCTTTCCCAGACAACAAGAAGTTGATATTTCCAACAATAATATTACTTTTGTGTTTCCACACATTAACCCCAATTAATTAATATTACTTTTGTGTTTCCACACATTAACCCCAATTAATTCAGCACAACCTATCAAATGAAATTGGAATGGCTTGGATTTTGTTTCTGCCTCTGAAAAAATAGATGATGGTGTGACATTTAAATATGAGAAGGCCGGAAACAGGTATTGGGGAGTAATCCCCATCTCTACTAAGGGTTCTAAGACAATGAATGCAGTAGATTGTGCATTATTAATTTATGTGCTAAACAGGCACAAAGGCACCCAATGACTTTTCCAACAGTCTGATCATGCCCAGTTGACCCTTGTTATACATTCTCATTAAAACTAATCAATCACGCAATGTTCACGAACCATTCAGAACAATATAGCCAAACCCGCCTCCCCATGCCTAGATCAGTTACCGACGATGCAGCTGTACCTAACCAGCGGTTGTCACTGAGTGACTGGCCTGAGAGATATCTGGACATTCCAAAAATCTAGTAGACTCATCAACTTTCCCGTTATTACAGGAATCTCCCAATTATTAACTTACATTTTCTTTAAGTTACGATCAAAAATCATGGGCTGTGCATAAGTTTTTAAATGTGTGTGGGGAACACAAATTTTGAAAAGCACTAATGTTAGTGTGACAATCATACACATGTTTATGTAGAGGCAACAATTAGTCTTGTTCCATTGTAACAAGACCGTACAAACATACCGGAATAATACATAATGCGTCAAATGATACTACTGCGCCAACCAACATGCGTTAACTTAGAAATTTACTTTTCCCTAATTCCCTATTCTTGGTTAGAAATTATAAATCTCACAATTTTTGGGCAAGTCTGATATTGTGTAATGACTATTTGTCAGGAAAAAAGGGAATCCGTAGGTTGACATTACTTTCTGATTGTAATTTTTGCTTATAATCGTATAGTAGGAACACGGAAATACGCGTTCAAGCTTTAATATTTTCATCATTAATAATTTGGTATGTTTGAACAAGAGAAGCAGCTGTTCTTGCTGCTGACTATCCAAGGAGTGAGATAGCTTACACATTAATTGTACTATAGTATACAGGACATGGATTTAATTGTCTATTGTTCTTTAAGCAACTCACTCTGTGACCACAAACACCTGAGGCATAAACCACAGGCTATTGTTTGGACAAACTGTAAATTTTATATTCCTGATAGTTCAGAAGCAAACTGATGGGTTGCTTGCATTCCGTCACACAATGTCAGGTTTTTATGTCATTGAAATTCAGACACTTTCCAAAGGTATCTGACTCTTTGAATTCCGACATTTGTGTCAACCTCTACAGGTCAGTACTGTAACTATGATCGCAGCTTAAACCAATGTGATAATTTATATGCTATAAAAACTATGCTAATCAGGTTGAATTAAGGAATAATTTTGTCAATGCATCCTTACCTGTAACATCTGTCTGTTAAAGGGGTAATAACAAGTCGACCAGAATTACCAAGATACTCATATCCATACGGGATCTCTGTGTTTATCATGTGCACATTGACAATTTCGCCATCGAAGTAATACCTCAGTTGACTGATCCAATTAAAATCATTACTACTGGAGACATTAAGGTCATCAAGGGTGGCTACCACATCACGAGCTAGAAAACAAAAATGTGAGATAAATGAGATGTGAGATATAATATATTGTTTTGCATTGTGGTACCTTATAAGTATGGTACAGTGAACAACACTATGCTGTACCAATGTTCTTATCTGTACAGCTATTCATTCATATCATGCTATTCTTTAATAGTTAGGATTATCTCTTTATTGCAGTAGGCTATACCTGGGATGCTAGCCAACTCCAAGAGCTTAGCTGGAAGTGGTAATGATAATGGACAAAGGATGAGCAGTTTGGGGAGGGCAGTCAATATTTTTATGACAAAGTGCACAGATGTTACCATGAAGAGCAGTATCAAACTTAGCGAGCAAGATTTCTTGCCGTGACACGTGTATGCTACAAAATCGAGAATATTTTAAGGACCGCGAAAATAAAAATAAAATCTTAACTGAATTTGAGTAAACACTTGGGGGAAGGGGAAGTGGCTGAAGGCACTAGGATTATTGTATGGAAATTAATACCATAACCAATTGTCGGAAAAATGAAAATGGAAGGCGAGTTAAACGAAAAAAATAACGGATGTCATTTGTAAATTGCGAAATAAAACAATATCGTGGAACTCATATCTTAACTAAATTTGAATAATCCCTTAATTTGATAATTAAGGGGTGGGGACACTGCTGGATTAAGGCAGGGACTGAGGGGGCTGCATGCATCCCCAGGCCAACTGAAAAAATATTTAATGTCTATGTTATACACTTTTTGTTTTTGAAACTAAGTAGGCCTGCCTAATACTGGCAGTAATATTTGGCAGTAAAGCTAAATTTGGTCCAATAGTCGTTCAATGTAACCGTATTTAAATACCACCGGTGTTTTATTTACTTTTACTTCAATTTGGCATTAAAACATTCATTTTGGCATTAATTGAGGTAGTTTGGCAGTAAAGCACGAATCAGAGTTGGCAACCCTGATTTAGTCAACTCGACGTCTCGCGCCCATACAATTGTATGCCTATGCTCTCAACATTTGTTTTTCGCACCATTCGAAAGATATTTCTGCAGGTACGTGGATTATATATAGGTTCATTTTATACTTTGATCAATATATACTTACATGTCATATTTTGTAATAAATGGATATGTTATTGATTGCAAGGCAGATGAAGTTTCAAATGGATGGAGTTTAATGTGAGGCCTGGTCTAATGTTAGGCTTATGATGTTAGACCCGCATTGTGATAGGCCTAGGCCATTGTGATATGCCTAATGTGTTAGAGTAGACCTTTTTGCGTTGGGCCTGTGCCTACTTAATGAAATAGTGTAGGCCTCCATCGGCACCTAGTTCATCGGTTGGAAATTGTACATTAGAATTTTTCTTCTAAAAGTCACCCTGCCAATTTGACGATTTCTGCGGTTAGCTCAAGGTCACTTAGAAGCAGTCTGAGGTTTAAACACAGGACATAGAGCTATGTTTATCTCCATTAGAATTTAAATTATAAATGCATTTGTAACTTTTTTGGTGTTTTAAGAAGCAAACAGTAATATAAAATATCAAAATTAAAATAAAAATGAATAAAAGTTATGTCAGTACCATTTGCCGAGTGGTTTTGTTTGTTGTCATTGCAGGTACAGTAAGAACTGAATTAAAGGATGAAGAAGCACAAAAGTGGGTGGGAAAAGGAGGAGAAAAAGGAAGAGGAAAAGAAACTGCAAAAAGTCATTGCGAGCTCTTCAAAAGTGACCGACTTCTTTCTCAGAACAAGAAGAAGTGAATCTGTTGGTTTAGTGCCCACTGCTGATACTTCATCGGCTAAACAAAATCACAGAGGTTCCGAGTCCGCGCCTACTTCATCAGAACAACCTTTAGACATTGGCACCACTGTTACTGAGAGTGCTGAAATCAATGAAACTAGGCCTACTGATAAAGATGAAACTGCAATTCCCAGCAAATATTGGTTCCTGGGTACAGGTTGCTGATCGGATGCGAGACTACTTTTGCCAAGTTGGAATTGTGCAAAATATTGATGATGACTTTACCAAGTCAGAGACATGTTTGCCAGGTGACACCTTTAAAAGGCGTTGTAGCAAATCCATGTTCTTTCGTGAGCAAGTGAATGGAGAAAAAGTTAGGCGTGATTGGCTGTGCTATTCCCCATCAACATGGAGAGTCTATTGCTTTATGTGTAAGCTCTTTGCATCCAAACAAGAAACATCCTTGCTTGCAACCATGATCAGGATATTGTGACTGGAAGCATTCAGCTCGAGACTTCGTGAGACATGAAACTGGTAAAATGCACAAAGGGTGTTTAACGAAATTTATCTCTCGCAAGACAGCGAAGGCGAGTATTTACAGGGCTCGTGAAGAGCAGGAGGATTCTGAAAGAAAATACTATCATTTGCAAATGTAATGCATGGGAAGGTCAAAGCATCGTGCACCAAGATACGAAGGAAGGATATGGAGATTCCTTTATAATTCCCTTAGCAACTTAATGACAATCGTGATCAATGTGATGAGGAATCCCAGAAACCTTTATGTTACGTGTTAAGAATAGGGAACAACATATTTATTGACTAATCAAACTTAGAAGGCTTACATATTTGAATCAGAAAGTGAAACATGTGTAGTGGTTCAGATGTCATAAATATTGCATATTGCAGTTATGGAACTATTGTTTTTATTACAGAAAAATAATTTATTAACCTTACAGTATTATGGAACAGTATGGTAGGAATAACACAAAAATGAGATTATGTTGCACTTCATTCAGCTTATACATGAACAAAACACAATTACGATCATTTATTTATCAAAACCTTTTTGTGGTACATATGATGACAATAAAATTAATATCACCATACCAAGTCTGAAGAAAATTGGATATGCTGTTAAAGCTCACCATGGCAACTCTGCACAATTTGACATATTGTGCCAAACTTGAAAGTTTCTGATGTTTGTAATTAACCTCTAAGTAATCCTCATTTTACGCAAATTGTTTGTTTGAACACTACTGATTGAATAGTTAGAGCAAATGACTGAATGCAGTGGTTGCAATAGGTTGAGAGTACCTCATGTTCGAAGTTGAGAGTTATTCAGTCTTACTATGTAATATCTGCATGCCCTGCACTTCGAGCCTGTGTGTATAAACCGCTAAATCAGGAAGAATATACTAATAAATCGTTAATTCAACACAAAGATTCATATTGGACTAAGGAGAAGACACAATAACAGGTATTCACGTTAGTAGCGGCTCTTACTCTTTTCATATTAAATGAATCTGTGTTTAATTGAATAGAATACCTAACATATGGTCTAGAATAACCAATAAAGAAGAAACATTCCGTAAATACAATCTGACTACATGGGCTGTTATCTCCTCTACGTCATTCTTCCAAGTAGATTTAACAAGATACTAAATGATTCTTACAATGATACAAATGTTTAAATAATTTCAAATAACTCACCATGGACATCAATGACAGTTAGTGCTCCAAGGGTTACTCGATTTCCTTTATCAAGTTTACTACGAACAAGATCCACTATGTCCTTTAGATTTTTGTTGCTCATTTCGAGGTATTTCTGCAAAACAGAACCAACAGCTTTATCTACAATATGATGCCCTTAAGATTACAGGAGCACAAAACTATTGAGATATTCAATTAAAAACATCACACCACAAGGAAAGCAGCTACATTGGAACTCTTTAAACTGACTCTGAATCTTGGCAAATTACCACCCTTGTAAAGCATTGCATGGCAAATTTGAAGATTACAGTTAACAATATAATACTATTGATGAAGTAATAAATGATCCTCCTTGGAATCCTTCTTCTTATTTCTAGTTCTCTTCTCAAACACACACGATGCCAGATCTTAAACCTTTCTCCTCCAGACCCAGTCCGTAACAATAAACATGCAGTCTGATTCATAAAAACTGGGGTTATTAAAACCTACCCTAGTAATAAATTTCCCTTGATGAATGACCATTCTGCACAGGTGACAACTTGGATAAACAAACAACCCTCACAGGCAGCAGGTATTGTTCTGTTTGTGACTTTCACAGAATTTTTAACATATTTACAGTTCCTGAGCTATGCCAAGCAAGTTGTTGTGGTTTCCTTGGTACTTAACATTGGTCATAAAACTGTCTTTCTAGAATGTTAATGACTTTACCAAATGCTAGTGGAGCAGTCGCATCATGATGTTAAACCTGATAATTCTGGGTACGAGATGCATAAAAGTTGGTTTAGTTATAGTAAGGGTTAGGAAGCCTTGTAGGCCTCTAGAGAAACCATTGTCCATTGATCGTGGATGAACACTGGATTTAACAAGCCTTTAATTCTCTTTTTTCGACCAACGTTCACTAGTTAACAAGGCTGTAACCATCCATCCCATCCTGCTCCTGGGAACTTACGTCATCTAACATCCCAATCTGATGGACGTGATTGTACCTTGAACTTTCATTGTACTTTCATTGAATGTTCATTACCACTGTGCTTAGCAAAGTTATTGCAATGCAAATGAAATCCATGAATATTGAACCAGATCACTAAACACCATGGAAGACCCAACTCATCACCACTGTAGAGCAGCTGTGCTGAACAAGCCTTGGGATCGAACGGCCAACATGTAGGCTAAGAGGCAGGCACTCCTACTACTGGGCCACACTCTATGTTTATGCATGCAAGACTTTATGGATTGAGTTGGTAGATTATAGGTATTCAATTATCACCAGAAGTGAAGCTGGTAAGATTATTGCAAGGAATTCTTATTCATTAATTAGCTAATACAATTTGTAATAATCATTAGCAACTAATAATAAGTATCTTGCTAATTTAAAAATCCCAAAAGTTAAATACTGATGAAGAATGATTACCTTCAGGCCGTCAGGTTCTTTGATTGCTTTGGCCACTTCTGCAGTCCAAAAGATAGAGGAGACACAGAGGACCACTTGACCCGGCCATTCCAACACCCATCTGTTCCTAGGATTAGCAGCATAAGCAGCCACACCCTCCTTAGAAACTTTACAAACACTGGCCATCATGACTTCTTCAACTTGTAAGAGCCACTTCTCCACCATTCCCTGAAAAATGGTAAAACAAATGTGTAGCACCCTGAATTAGCACCCCCATTTTGCTTAACTATTTTTTTCTATATTACTGACTGAGAGTTTATTGACTGAAGGGCAGTACTTTTAATCTGGACCTTGGGGAAGTTGGTGGGCTAATTAGCCTATTAGCTGGCCCTGTAAACTATTC
>JAODAG010372455.1:1649-13341 GCA_027574785.1 Orphnurgus asper | reverse complement strand
CGGTAGATGCCACGGAGGTAGCCGACGAAAGCGATGGCATCTACATATTGGCAGTCACTGGGAGAGAAACTCAATCACTTGAGCTCATCAGAGTATGGAGAGAAATCGAGTTGAAAATTGATAGACATAAACAGCCGTACCCATCGGAGGGTCTCTCAGTTGCTGGAAAAGAAGATCGAAAAGGTAACGTCATCATAGACTAGTTTATAGGATGAAAAAAATCCCTGGAGTGTTCTCTACAAGGCAGACATGGGAACAAGTGGCGATTGTGTAATGGCAACACAAATATCATTACTCTGCTTATCAGATATATCACTTTTTTTCAGATATCCTTGAAATGCACGAAAGCAGACTTTTAAGCAATTAGTCTAAAATGATATCGCAGCACCACTTTGAAGTAGTCGGTTGTAATTCAGTGTACTTCTTCATGTTCTACTTCAACATGTTTCATTGAGCTCATTTTCTCTCTCGAAATATCAAAAGTTGTTATCATTTTGGGGACCCTAACTTTGAAAGATAGTAGCTGTACATTCGTTCAATCTCTGCCATCCATGAAGCAAACAAAGCCAGAGTCATTCGGGAGTTGTAATTAAAATACATCCTGCCTGTCATAAATAGCCATCACTCTTTGGATCTTCACCACATTGACAGTCGATTTTGACAATAACAATACTTAGTTACCAAGGCCCTGATGCTGACAGGTTGTGACTCTTGTTTGCTTTATCAGTTAATGGAAGCACTCAAGGATGATCAAACATGTTTGATCAATATAGTGTATGTACATGTGTATGTAGATACTACTAGCCTAACTACTCCTAACTTTATAATACATACTCCTGTATGCACCTATATTTGAGGTATACATGTACTTCACGTAAGATTACAAAATATAGTGTATGCCTATCCTAGCCTATATAACTTATACAAACACATGTATGTGTCCTATATTTTGAGGTATGTACTTCATGTAAAACTACCTCAAATATAGTGTATGTAGATACTAGACTCCCATAACTTATCCATATCATAGGTATTCGAAAAATGTTAAGCGATGTGAAATTCCTTCATTAACTAAAACTATAAACTGAGCTGACACTCGGCAGTTGGATTATCATCGTGTCAACTGTCATGCTCATTATTTTATGGCTACCTCTTTCAGTGTAGTAACACACCTACAGTAATAGGGGATGTCTGCTGGGGGTTCATCCCCCAATGGGGCTCTTCGAATTTGTCAAATAAAATTATATAAACCTTTTCCATCCTTCTCTGCGTAGACGCTCATTTGCACTGCTGCTTCTTCTTGTGAGATCCTTCCCATGTTCTTCACGATCCAAAATAGATAGCACAATCTTGCACATGAATATTTTTTCAAAATGGAAGCTTGGAACCTCGCCCCGTAAATCTTTCATCTGTTCACCCGATCAAAATTCTTTCTTTTTTTTCTCACGTTGACAAATTTGCTCTTCTACAATACAAAGATAATGGCTTTGTTAAGGCTCTGAGTATTTTGATACAATCAAAGGACTAGGAATCATAAAAAAGACACTGTTTGCTGTCTTTCTTAATTAACAACTGTTGTCAGTGAAATTTGAACAAACACACAAAAAAGTGTGTGTGCTTGGGGTATGAATTGCATTCACGGTGTAAAATATGGGGATATTGTCCCAAAGCATAAAGCATTCCTTACAGTACTTAAATCAGAATAGAAAATTAAAAAATTGAAGAAGTTCTCTAATAAGCCGGTGCCCTACTACTAGAGGCATCTGTTTGTGCATTACGTTAGTTTCTGAAACAAAACACAGAAACATCGGTAATTAATAACCATTATTTCTTATCAGATCTAAACTCATAATTGTTAATTGGCATAATCAAGAGAATACTTTTACATGGTATTATACAATGTATGTAACAGGCTATTGATATAAGTTTAGAATATGTTATTGTTTTAAATTAGTTTCACGTGTGTAATTTTGATACTAATACAGTAGTAATACTGTAACTAGAATTCTGCAGCAAGTAGTAACAATCTGTCTTCTCAGTGTTCGATTAGTATTCACTGTGCATTTGTGTATATTTCAAGGTAGGAAAACAAGGTATTCACCTCTTCCAGTTTCAAGTTTCCTTTTTAAGGTATACGAAACATGAATGGATATTTGCATTGTGGTTATCTTTTATTGTTGTGAGTTACGGTGACATTTTGCTTAGTCCTATGTGAGTACAGAACTGTCAATTCTGAGCTTTCAAAGTTTGACAGGTATGAGTAAATCACACATTGGCGTTAAGTTTGCATGCAAATTGTCCAAGCCCAGTGATCTGTGCGTCTGTTCATTTAAAGGGCATAAGTTTCACCAGTGTTGATGCAACCTCAAAGGTTATACATCCATTGACCCTTGTTTTCAAATTCTTGGAATACCAACGGCTCGTGGCACAGAATTTATCGGCGAGTAAACCATTTGAGAGTATACGTGAACTGTCGTTACTGCGACCATGTTTTTCTTTCTTGTATCATCTCCTCTCAGATGAAGTGACAAAACCGCCCTTCATATGGTTTGATAGCTCTCTGTGTTACTTCGCACTGCTGCAAGGGTCGGAGGTAATTCGTGTCTGTCCATTGCACGATGGGCAGATGAGCATCGCAGAGAGCTTCACATTGGAGATTCGTGACGATGGTGACGTTGTGAAAGTTCTGCAGGAAGGCGGCTTTCTCTTCCTGCTCCATTCGACAGGAAACATCTGTATCCTTTCTTTTCAAATTCCAGACTTCATATGATGATAAATTACATCTTATTAACATTCATGACTGGGTGGGGCTTAATACCCAAATCGATGAAAATAACTTGTAAACACGATATGTCTGTTGAATGCCATACTTGACAGTTAGGTGTGCTATGATGGCATGATGTGACATGTACATTTGGTGCTTAAATCATGAATGTTAATCAGTAGGCAAGGCTTAACATAAAACATTTACCTTCACAACCGTATGTGTTTGATTAGCTTCATGCTTGTTGTGGTGATGTCATAGGTACATTTTCATATCACTATAATATTTAATCTCATTGCTATTCATAAGTGGGCGAGGTTTAATTATGAAGTTGCTGAAAATAGCTCACAAACATGGTAACTCAAGCACAATATGTTGGATGGTTACCATACTATTTGGAAACACATCTTGCTTTTTGGCTAAGAACATGTTTAGTATCTGTGGTGTTTAGGACATTGGATAACATACATATATACATGTACATAAACTATATTTGAGATAGTCTTACAAGAAGTACATACCATAACATTCTGGACTGAATTGTCAAAGTTTGTTTTCCATTACAACTGGTTCCAATTATAGCTATTTTCAACTCCAAGTACTTCTACCCTGCAGCTAAAATCTCTTTCAGAGACTTTATCGAAGTTCTATTCCAGAGAATCCCGGGGACTGAGGAACACATTTTCTCCCACGGTGCTTCCAGCTTCACGGTTTTGTCCGATTTAAAGACAGTGGTGCTGACTTTGGACAACGCCAAGTACGGCACCTTCAAAATCCATCTGAACGAATACTTTGCGAGATTTCCGGAACATCTGACCGAGGATTCCCAGCCGGGTATGTGGGACGATCCGACGTCCCTGCAGTCGGTTTACCCAGCGGATCAATCTCGACAGACTTGGCAAGCTTTCATGAAGCGGATGCAATCGAGGGTGAGACGGAGCCATGACGCGGATTGTTGCGAGAACGGAACTGCGTGCGGCTGTAGGAAAGATTGGTTCGCGGAACCTTCCCCGAGGGAAAAGTCGCTGGCACAGAAGAAGCTGAAGAGGGTCACGGGATTCTCCGCGAAAACGGGAAAAGAGCCAGTCAAGGTGCGGCGCGCTGACGACGCCTTCCGTCACAGCACCGCGGTGAAGACGCCCAAACATTGCAGGGGTTTAGCCGTCGGGGGGCTGTGGGCGACAGGGGTATCCTCGGCCTTGGTCTGGTACGGGGGAAACGATGAAGGGAGGCATGGTGGCGTATGCACGTTATCCACGGTGGACAACGAGGTAGAGTTTTACAGGTAAGCACTGCCGGCGCATGGTTTTTATTCATTTCTTAAATAGAACAGTAGGATAATGATTTTGCTATGCCAATCAGGAGGCAAAAGTAGAGTTATACCATGCGGGTTTAATTAACCCTTTAATATCCCTCATCAAAGCTAAAGACAGACGACAAATTTAAGTTCCTCTCGTGCATTGTGTGTGCGGGTTCGATCAGTTCAATTGAACAAGCCTACGGTAAGGATATTCAAGGCCTCAGATAAAACATGACGTGCAGGTCTTGCTGCACCCCTGAAAAGTTTGAAGGTAATGCAGGTCGTGCGTGGTTTTGAATAATAATTTGAATAAGCGAAAGATGTCTGTGGCGTATGGTCTTCATGTCACATGCGTCGTTTTATTTCTGTCCTTTCTTAGTTTCACAGAGCCGACGTTTCTTGCCCCTCCGGTGGAGTTGGCTCAACCTATTGCTCTCATTTGTGAAAATCGTCTCCAGCTTCTAGCTCCTGGTGCCAATCAAGATGATCTTGTCAATAAGGTAATTAGTGAACTCTCTCTCTCTCTCTGTTCCTAATCTTGGCAGAGTCTTCTTCGACATTGTTTAAAGAGTAAACAATACGGATTTATATAAACGATGTACGAACAGAAGCGTTTTTTTTTCAATACGCAACACAATATATACAGATATCCACCGACGTAACTCCCTTACCCCAACTATGATGCAAACAGTACATTGACGAAACAAATATATATATATATATATATCTATATCATCATAAAATAGAAATAGGCTACTCCTTATGCTTGTTCCTCCAAACTACTGTCTACTGTCATGCTGTATGGACATTGTGTGTCATTGTGTCACTTGCACACACACACATTGAATGTAAACCCCTATCCTATCTATGATGCCAATCTCTTTTGTCTATTGTTGCAAATTTCTATATTAATATAGAATTCCTCTTTTGCTGGTCATGTAGAGTAAAGCGTGGGATTGTGTTCCTGACGTCGATAGGATTGTTATCAATGAAAATGAAGATTTACTGCACTTTGGCATATGTAATTGATACTCCACAAGTTTTACCAAGAATTTACATTGAGAATTAGGGCTAGGAAAGATGCAACTTAGGGCCAGTAGTTTTCCAAGGTTTACTGGCTCGGTTGGCCAGTGCCTAGTCCGTGAACTTAAGTTGAGTCCCGATAACGACCGGCCCCATTCTGAGAGGCAAATCTCTGAAAGATATACCCCCGCAGTTGGATTGATTTTGTTGTTGTTTAGCTGATGATTTACAAGAACGCATCGTTAGCAGAGACGGTGAGTCACCTGAACCACTGGGATCACTGCAGCATACCAATCCATGCTCTGGAGGTCGGACTGAGGCACCGGCAGCTGGACACGGTAGCATTCTTCTTAAAGGGCAGGGAGACGGGTCAGTTCACACTTTGTGATTAAGTAAATATTCATGACTAAGAGAACAATTTAGTTTCTCAGGTTTACGTTATCATAGGGACATGTAATATCGACTTATCAGTGGGTCATGTAATATCGACTCTATCGGGGGACATGTAATTCAACTCTGTCTGAAGGACGGTAATATCGACTCTATTAGAGGGACATGTAATATTGACTCTATTAGAGAGACATGTAATTTGACTCTATCAGAGGGACATGTAATATCGACTCTATCAGAGGGACATGTAATATCGACTCTATCAGAGGAAAAGTAATATCGACTCTATCAGAGGGACATGTAATATCGACTCTATCAGAGGGACATGTAATATCGACTCTATCAGAGGGACATGTAATATCAATTCAATCAGAGGGATATGTAATACCAGCTCTATTATTGACATTCAGCTCATGAATATTTTTGGCCAGCCATACTAGAGAGTTAAATTCTGTCTGTTCTATTGTTATAAGATAGATCTATAACAAAGCATAGTTTAGTATAGTTAGGGTTAGGATGCCTCATATGCTCGAAAGAAACCTGGTTATGGTAGCTATGTTTAGTATATTTAAGGGTTAGGAAGCCTCATAAGCTCGTAGGTAGTTTATTTTAGTATAGTAAAGGTTTCGTAGACTCATATGCTCATAAAGAAACCTCATCATGGTAGTTTAGTTTAATATAGTAAGGGTTGGGAAACCTTATATGCTTGTAAAGAAATCCAGCATGTTGATCGTGGATGAACTCCGGCTTTAACAAACTTTTTGACTAATGAGTTTAACGAGACAGGCCATCCATCATTCCTTCCTGCTCCTGAGGCCACCACTTGATGTCCCCATCTATTGGACGTGAATGTACATTGATCTTTGACCACTTTCTGAATGACCAACTCTGTGCTGAACAAAGTCGTGTCATGGGACGAACTGGCGACCTTTGGGACACTGACTCCATAGAAAGTCCACTGAAAGTCCAGGCAAGCCAGCATCTCCGAGCTTGTGTGCTTTGCAGCTTTGTCTGAACCACCTCCGTGAAGAAGACGATCGTCTCCACGATGGAGAACTCAGTCTATATGTCCTGGAATTATTAAACCGGTCCACGTTTGCCCAGAGTTCGAAGGGAGCCGGCAGAGCTTCCCCCCCCCCCCCCGGTGCTAAGGATCTACAGTATCAACACACTTGCAATGTTTTACAGAATGTTTGAATAACTACTTTCAACTTTTTATGTTGCTTTCTTTCACAGAATTCCGTTCCAAGCAAGTCGATCCCAGCGCAGGTCCTAACGGCAAACATAAACCGCAAGAATCAGAAAGAGCGAATCAGCTGTGGACCGCCCTCGACCTGCTGTCGTCGACGATCGGGGAGAGCGTGGAAGACCCCCGGTCCAGGCAGTACGCGTCGCAGCTCCTGGACCTCACGCTCTCTCATCTTCATAAACTCGTCCAGAACGCGACGGGTGCGATGGAGATGGAGGCACAGAGCAGTGTAGAGGGCAGCACAGATGACCTCAGAGAGGTCGTAGGCAGGCTGATGCAGTTCATCACAGGGCTGAGGAAACATTTGAAGGGATACCCAGTGTCTGCTGCTTCTAAGGATGACGCCGATGGGGAGGTCACTCCTCGGAATCCGTGGCTCGGTCAACATTCACGAGCGGAAGAATCTTTCAGCAAGTGGAGGAGCCTTTCTCGAGAGGTTAGGTCGCCATCTAGGCCGGTCTTAAATGTGTAGCGCGGCGCTCATGGCTAGAGAGCGCGGATGTAGAACAGTGGAAGTTTTGACAGAGTATCGCAAAGTTACGACTCAGTCTGGTGGTTTTTGAAAGTTTTACGTTGCGCAGCGTAACGAAGTTGTAAACGTATAAATCGCGCAAAACCAACAGTATGACATAAGGCTGTTATCTTTAGCGGATTACAATCAGAATAAATCTGCTATGGTGGTCTCTCTTGCATTTCGATTATGGTAACAATTGGAGGATATGACTATACGCTATCCTTTTATATTAGCATGCAAACCATTAACAATTAACCCACCATTAACATTCAGTGTCTGATATGCTAAAACATTTTCATGAGACCGCAACCCCGAGTCTGTAAATAGGGCTGATCGTTGGAGCATCATCCCTCCTCTAGAGTTACATAGCTATACCGGCACTAAACTATGTAGCAACTCGAACCAAGAGAAAAATTTGCATAGGCATGCGAACGACTGTATCCGACAATTTCCAATAGATTCCTCATGTAAAAAGATCAATTACATGCGAAAAAGGAGTGAGATATTTAGTTTCCTAAAATGTGACAAATGCTAAGATGGGCACATTATCAGACATAATCTGTTACGTTACATTATTCATCCATCTTAGTATTCTTGCTTTACATTAATAATTACAACATTCTAATTCCAAGGATAGACTACAACGCTAGATTTTGTAATTGTAATGGTCCTTCAGTTATGTTTCTGTTAAGCCACATCGTTAATCTTTCATCTTCTCCTTAGCTGCTTGGATGATACTTTGAGTGAGTTACAGTTTTCGTTTGCGGAAGTTTGTTCATTAATTTCCTTCTATTCCCTCAAATTTGTTTGAAAATGATAAATGTTCCTTACGTCTATTGTTACAGAATATGTTGACGCATGGAAACAGAAATTGGCTAATCGTTTACCGCTTACAAACGTCAAGCCGGAGAGGATTTATATTTCTCGAGATAAACCTTTGTATTCTCTTGGGTGTTTATTCCATCCGGTAGGACGTCATCAAAGATGCCATTCTCGGCCAGCTTATCCCTCTGGCCCAAGCTTTCCTGCGAGAGAAACGGAGAGAATCGACCTCGCCACCATCCGTGACCACTACCAGTAGGATGCGGGATATCTTGCAGGCAGGGCAGTCCATCGCTTACAGAGGTCTTATAGAGGGCGACATAGAGACTGCCAAGACTTTGTTCCATAACATGGTGAGTAACAATGATGCCAATCTACCAGTCTGTTTGTTCGATATAACGTGCCGAGTCGTAGTTCACGAGGTTAGGAAGCTCAACAGAACTTAACGGTGATGTGATTTGGTTTTGTTTTATATAATTAACCCTAATTAGCCTGTAATTAACTGTTTAGTTCAGACTCGACAAAATTACGATGGCCCTTAACCTTATGTCGGTATGACGGTCTATCTCATTCTCCTCTCAGGGTTTCGACGTCCCCTCTGAACTGAAGAAGATTTGCTTCTTCACCGCTAACAGTGGTATAAGAGACTTTCTGATGCAGGATCTACGGGAAACTGGTCACATCACCGCCGAGGAGGATGAGATCCGTCTCTTCATCGGCCACCTGGAGAGGCTCTACACCTGCCAGTCGTTTGAAAAGGCAAAGAGCCTCGCTGAAGAAGGACTAATGAGGTAAGCCTCTGATCTCTTAATCTTAATCAGAAAAGGAGCGGAGTCAATCGTCTGGAGTTTCTGAGAATATTTCCGTTTGTTTTATTTAATGTCTAGTGTTGTTAGACTGATCTTTGGAAGGAGTAATGAGGTAAACCTCTACCCAAGGAGGAAATTCATCTCAGTACATTTGAACCTCAAGTCATGAGTCTTGTCATTTTTGGACATATTGGACACACCTATTTTAACTTCATAACTTCATAAAAAAGAAAAGAAACATGGATTAATCCAGGAGAGAACAAGGATATTTTTCTTTGTGACAGTCAATTATTAATTAAACATAATAATATGTCTTTTTATTGAAGCTTATGGAAAGACGAGTCATTGAAACTCCCCCCTCTACGAGATGCAAACGCGGAGCAGTTTCTGGGAGAGAGGTTGAGGACGGGCGAGATCGTTCCATCGTCGGAGACTCAAAACTGCGAGAACTTCAACTACGCTCACATCTTGCTTGATTGGATCAAACACTGGGATAAGACCACCCAGGATCGGATTCTTCTGGAAAAGCTGATCCATTCGAAGAGTAGGGGTAAGGTTTTGGTGATGTATTTTAGTGTAAAGTCGAGTAGATAATATAATATGGTTCATCATCATTTTATTATGTAAAAGTCACAACATTTCCTGAGTAAATCTATGCACCCTGAAAAGAATGACACAACTTCATAATGTATTTAATGCTTCAGAAATTTGTCAAATTATCCTGTTAATTAATTCCGTTTGCATAAGTTATAGCTATACAGATGAAGAGTAACGAGATGAGAACCGGGGTGCATTGTGGTAGAGGAGAGGTAGAGAGGGGGTTGGGAGAGGTAGTTAAGGGTTGATTATGGATTAATGTCATCCCACTGAAGGACATAGAGAGTCACATGGACCCTGACAGTGAACAAACTTGAAGGAACTAAACTTGTGCAGGCCCAGCAAAGACCATCAATGAAAATGTGAACAATTTTCATTCATATCACCTTATTGGGTTTTTTGGTTACATTTATTTGCGCCGTGTGCCAACTACCCTTTGTTGCTGAATTAATCCGCTCCATCTCTGCTGTAGAATTATCCAAACAGTCATATCAGAATGTTAGAAGGGTAATTCTTAATTGATAATATGTGGGAGCAATGCACCCCTGTATCTTGACAAATGATACTGTGGAAATTTATGAGAAACTGAAAATACAATGAGATAGCTAATGATAGCCTTCATGTAGGCTGATTATTTAGACTATTCAGCTGTTCTGTCTGATACACACAGAGAGAATCTGTTGAAAACGTAGTCTGCCCTCGATTTTTTAATTTCTTTTTGACCTCATACATCAGCACAGAACATATAAATCTCTCAAATGGGTAGTGTATTGGTGAAATGCATAATATACCAGGCAATATCTGCATCCACTCGACCTAAGAATTCTCCGTTTTACTGTTACCTATTGATGGTGTGTGGGGAAACGGCAGCAAAAATTTCCACGCTCTCACGATTTTACGCCGCTTAGGTTTGTCCGCAAAGTGGTCGATATCGTCAGAGTCGGCTTGGCAGTTCCTCCTGGCCCACGAAGACTGGATCACTCTGAAGTGTTGGATCGAAGGTAGCTTCTCGTGCCCGGGGTCAGAATCCCCCAGTCCTGGGGGTCTTCCTCAAATTGCTCCCATCCTCCAGGATCTCGTCCTCGAGAGGGACTTTGTGAACAGAATGGAGAATTGTACTGGCTACTTCAGAGAGAGGGTCTTGGATCAGATGGCCAGGTATTATGTCCTCCTTTTCATATCTTAAAAGACCCCATGTCACACAAGAAACGGGTGTTTGTTTTATTTACTTGTGGTTAAGGCATAACTACTTCTGGTCAATGTTGTCACCATGATCTCTAATTGTGAGAGCTGTTGTAATTGAATCGGCCAGTAGGTGTCGGAAATTTTTGTTGTAGACAAGTCTTGGGAAATTCACAACATAAAAGCAGGACCTTAATCTCATCGTAACGCTTTTTGCCTTTGGGAACTAATTTCATCCCATACAGGTGGGATTTTTGTCATGGTGATAAATGCTTGATAAATGATACTGCATCAAGATTCCTACTCTACACACTTACCGATGTGACCTTTACCCCAAAGAATTTTTCATCCAACTTTTTTGTTTCTTCAGTCATTGTCAAAATATGAAAAAGGATGGCCTGTAATGTCTACCATACTGTATTGGTTGTTTGACTCGTGTTATGTAGTACATCCTCGTCGTATTACGTACATATCTTTGTCATATTACACACATATCTTTGTCATATTACGTACATGTCCTTGTCGTATTACGTACATATGCTTGTCATATTATGTACATATCCTTGTCATATTATGTTCATATCCTCGTCTTATTACGTACATATCCTCGTTGTAATACGTACGTATCCCCCATCTCTAATCGTAACCGCAGGTACGGCGTCTTCTGTTCGGAGGAGCTGTCGACCTTCGATAAGCTGTTGGCCCGGCTGGTGAGGAGCGGCCAGCTGCTCGTGTCCCCACACATACTGTCCAGGGTCCCAGAGGGCCAGAAATACGTAGACTCCTTCAACCAGTGGTTCATCGATTACTGCATCAGGCAGCACCTACAGGGGATGCTGTACCTCTTCATTGATTACTACAGGTGAGTATCATTTCCTCACCTTACAGGATGGCCTGTAATGTCTATCATATTATATTGGTTGTTTGACCCGTCGTATTATGTAGTACATCCTCGTCGTATTACGTACATATCTTTGTCGTATTACATACATATCCTCGTCGTTTTACGTACATATCCTCGTCATATTACGTACATATCCTC
>JAODAG010372346.1:0-15380 GCA_027574785.1 Orphnurgus asper | reverse complement strand
GTGGTGTTATGTGAGTTCCAAAGTTTACTTCCTATAATATATAATTTGACCCTGTAATTACAAAATATATGACTGAGTGCCAAAAGGTTTATTACACACAAGGCTATAGGTACAGATAGGATTCATATTCCCATTTTTTTCCAAATTGGTAAATGGTTCAATTAATTGTTGTACAGTATTGTGTACATTTTGTGAGTTGCCAATTTCACTTATAGGCCTAATGTAATAGTGATGTCATTTGCATGGTATGTACTTCGAAGAGGCTTGTTCAGTAAGCCTTTGATGGAGAGACGGTTAGGAAAGGGGTGGGTTGCGATAGGAATGAAGAAACTCCCCGTCTTGGACATGCATTAGGAAATGTCTTGTACATACGGCATCGGAACCTCAATGCAGTTCTGCATACTTAGATTATTGTCATGCAATCTTGCATGAATTTGGTAACGAGTTATCGCATTGCCATTACAAATGTAATTTTATATCCATTTCATCCTCATGGCAACCTCCCCTCTCCCCCACATTGGAAATCATATGTCACCTCAGCTTGATTGAGGATTTCAAAACTGGCATTATTTTTCCCCAAAAAATTGGAATCATCTTCAACCTGGAAAATTCTACTACACTGTAGATCTGTGTCTGCATGTGGCCACATTTCCTTGGTATGTATGTTTCAAACATGGATGGAGGAGGGTCATCGTATGTTCACATGGATAGCTCGTATGTGCTCTTGTGCTCACTTCGTTAGGAAACTCTTGCACGCATATACCTCAAACATTCTAAGAGCTACGAGATATGATCATCAAATCTGCAAATGTCATTTACCAACTATGTAAAGGGATCATAATAATTAGACCATATGCAGTCTGCTCAAACAGGGACATATTGCTGTACATGATATCCGACATTTCATGGGCCGGAAAGCATTCACGTTCGTTTCCAAGATTTTCTGATAGATAACGGCAGACGAGTATTTCGAGACGCTGTCTCGAAACAAATATTTAGGTCACAGGTTATACCGTTTTTATCTGCAAATGTGATGTTTTTAACTGCGTTATTATTATCCTGACCACAAAAGTATTTTTTGTTTTATCTTCTAGATTTTGTGTACATCTGTATCGTACACACTAAACGTTATCAAGATGTTTGCTTCTTTAATTAGCAACCTGCAGCTATTTATTTATAATCACAGCTTTCTAAAGCCATGCAAAACTTAACCCAGCTCTTCCTTTATTTGCATCAAAATATGTTTTTTTTTAATTATTTTCTTGGAAAATGCTATGATATCTTTTTGCATGGTCATGTATTTAGTGGCAAGTGTTTTGATGCTATTTGGCACTGCCAGTAGCAAGTGTATAAAACTGCATGTCACTGGTATACCTTGCATATATATAGCATGTTACGGGCTGATATTGTAACTTCAGAATTGGTCGCAGATTTTAACGATAGTCCGCCCTCACCCCCCAAAAACAATAAATATATATACTGTATATCAGTCGTGAACAGAAAACATTACACGGTTCATTTCAAAAGTTTGTCGTGCAAGGTTCATTCGAATTACTTAATTATCCTCCTACTCTGTAATACTTCAGAATTGGTCGCATATTTTAAAGGTCGTCTGCAACCCAACCCAAGATTTACGGAGGAAATGCATCGGCGACCCTTCAGAATATCTATTCTATTACAGTTCATTCCTCTCTCCCAATAAAATATCAAGACATTCTTTTAACATTGCTTCGTAGATACGATTACTGTACTTAGTACGATAGCTAATTAGTATGCCTACGTAATATATACATTGTCAAACGCACGCACACGTGATGGTTGATTGCAAACTTCTCGAGACCACGTAAATATATTTCATTGGTGTTCGTTTATAAATTTATAAAAACTGAAAAGCAACATGGCTCAATCAATAGCAGCAATGTGATATTCTGTTCAAGCATGTTTAATGCCAGATATTTTTGCCATCAGCAATGTTTCATACTTACAAAAACTACAAACAAACTGTGAGGGTTTATCCTACAGGACAGAGACTCATTTAAAATACTTGTAACGTTGAGGAAAATACTTGGAGTTTTAGCTACTTGGTGTATATGCTTCACACAAGAAGCTCCAATCCCTACTTGCTGTGACGGTGTATAGTCCAATATCAAATTTGTATAATTAATATAAATAATACTTCATGTTGGAAAGAGACATGGAATCAACATCCCCCTTCCCTCTCCACTGTGAATTTCTGTGATTATATACTTCCTATGTACTTCCTAAAGGTTATAATTAATATTCAAATTTATTCCACATTCTATCTCTTACATCCTTGTGCCTGCTATTAAAAATGATGTTAAATTTCCATAAAAATTATTTCAATTTTACATACACACAATTATCATAAATTTACATAAAAATGATATTCGACTTTGTTGCTATAATCTGAATCCTTCCATTGGATTTGGCGATGACTGAGAATGCTCACTCCAATATAACTTTTTGGAGTTTACAGCTTTTGGAGTATAAATATGAGTTAGGCAATAAGATTGAGTGACAAATTTTTGTTGAGACAACTAAGTTTCTAAATAGGGATAGTTGTACAGTTTAATTCACTCACATTTCTTAGCTTGGTCATGGCATATCAATAATATGGGCAATTTTCTAGAGGTATGATTGGATTTGCTAGGGATTTCCATTTCAACTCGGAAAGATCAAGATCCCTTCTTGGCATAGTCGTCAAATATCAGTCCATATTTATCTACACCTAAACTTTTTGCATTCTACGTATATATGCAAGTCTGTTCGGTAACGATATCAATCTATAGCGCAATGCTGTGTAGAAGACCATTGGACTGTAATTTGGATAGGACACGACCCTATCAGTGCTTTCTATCCTCATTTGGGAATAATTTTCATTGTTTACTGACAAACAACATGATGTTTAACCCCAGGAACACCATCTCAGTCCAACTTCAAGTCATAATACTTATAACAGTTATGTCAGATGTAAACCCAATTTCTTACACAAAGCTATCAATATGAAAAAAAAACTGATTATCCAGTTCATACTGCAGAGAAAGAGAAAAACACTGGATACACATCCACTGATCAGTGAGTTGCCTTGGCAAAGACTGGCTGCCAAGGCCAGGGGATGAGATTTTCATGAGTTGTGACAATTAGGTGTTTTTTCTGGGAGATCATATTCCCTTGTCAAAAGGTGGAAATAATGCAGAAAAGAGGAGATTTAATTGATGAATGTTCCTTCTGAAGGAAAAGCCATCCTTGCATGACAAGGAGAAAGATGTTTCAGTGAATTCTTTAACGGCCTTCTTTTTATCTATTTATCCACTCCTTGTGATCCTGCTTGATTTGGTTTTGGGTTTCAGTTTATAACCCTGCGCACATGGGATCTTTAATATTTCGCAAATTTTAACCCTTCTGTTTATCATATCGTCTTTGGAACAACTTCTTTTCCATTGGGGCTGCGGGTTTCCTTTGGTACGCATTGCTGACCGGGATCGGTCTAAAACACGGCGGCAGTTCGAACGTCTTTGGAGATTTTTTTTTGTTTGTTCATATGTTACCCCGACCTTGGTAAAGTGGTTACCACGCTGCTCGTCATACTAAAGGCATCAAGGTAGAATATAACTTTCAACCCTCTAATTCATTAGCAGTGAAAGCTTGTTGAACATTTAAGTGTGTACAGTACTTATCGAGTACACATAAAGATACCTTTCTTGGAAGTAAAATTTCAATCCCTTTTGTTGTAGCTGCCTGAAAAGTGTTAAACTTGACATTAAAACTATTTATCCCTCAATACGTGTACTCTGATATATGTACTTCGGCTGCACACATTTTACTTGCAAATTAAAGATACCATTATGATCCCATTATATATGCTAAAGAGTAACATTACATGGTATCCCCATTAGCATGCACATGGAAAATCAAAACGGTTAAACCATATTGTCTGCAGATGGCTTTTGCACCGCCCCCTATACTGCATCTTCGGTATCCTTGGTATATGCTATGAGAATGGTTCCTTTATATTACCTCTATATTTGCATGTGCTGGCATTTTTAGCTCTTTTGCTAACCCACAATAAACACTAACAGACAGTAGTACATGTATATATATATACATGTATATATACATGTATATATATATATACCGTCCGACGTCAAAGATGGATGATATTTTCCGACCTGCAGTTGAACAGTTCCTACCTAGTATCGTTTCTGCGTAACCATGGATTAGTGGAGGTAGGTTATTTTTCTTCAAGAATTTATAATACGTTTTTGCATGGACTTTTGAAAACTTACGTTGAAGGGGTTATTTATTTATTTTTTTCCAATTGTCCGAGCATATAGATATCACGTGGAGCACATATTGAAGGCCGCCTCAGTGTTCCTCCGCCATGTCACTTTGTGTAATTACTGTAACATTTTTTTCTGTTTTGAAACTTGTAACTCCTCGTTATACTTGTCTGCTATAAGTAGCGGAGCACATTCGTCAGCAGTCATTCGTAAACTTTTCCTATAGTTTCCTATAGCCCCATGCATACGGCACAGTCGACCATATATACAGCAAGTCGTCGTTTTGAACGTCGTATCGATTGACCCCAATTTTCCCCCCGCTCCCGACTACAAAAATCGTGCTGGGAGCAATCCCCTATGTAAAGTATAAAGTCTCAGGATTTGTCCCAAGTTTAAGGGGTTGTTTCCTGAGAAGTGTTTTGTTATTTTCGTTCACTCTAGGAGTGCTCCGTGGTCCTGATATGTAAGAATAACATTGTTCAAAGTGACACCGTCCTGACGCAATTGTCACTCAAAGCTGCTACAAATTACACGACGGTATCCCGAGGACTGTACCCTAACTATGATGTTATTTAGGGGCCAGTTATTCTGTGAATCTTGTCGATCCGGTCAATCCAAAACAAGCGTCGTCTCTTACACCACATTTATATTTTGTTTTGTATATTAAAAAAAATTAAACAGTTTGGAAAGGAATGTTCATGTCTAATCATGCCCTATGAATTAGACTCGAGCCTATAGAATATCTGTATTAATTCACCGTCATTATTTACTTAATAATGAACTTTGTAACATCATCAGATATATCTATATATATATATATACAGTAGATATATATATATGTTTGTTGTGTTGGGTGTCACCCTTCAATTAGAGACCATGTTTGCATCGTTGATTACATAAATCAACGTTATTCTCATCGTCAATATAGAGAGAGGCCTGCATGTTTGTGGTTTGTGACAGTCGAGTTGAATTAAAAGCTCATATTGTATTAAAGGTATATCACCATGTACATATTTACTTTTGAAGTTTAGTTTCGTAATCATCCAATGTTTGTCTATACAAGATCTTCAGTTTGTATAGATATTTCTTTGACCGTTGTTGCTATTATTGCAAAATATTCATCTCTAGTTAGGTGTTATAGAGTACAGAACCGGTATATCGTATTGGATAATTAGGGTTGACCGATATATTGGTTTTAACTTGCCGTTCCGATCGATGGCTGATATGTTTCAGAGACATCTTCGGCTGATTCATGAAAAAGTTACGTAAAATGATGCCCCTCCCCCCCCAAAAAAAAATCAAACATATCAAGCAATTAAGGTTGCTGCTAATGTCGCGCCTAACTCATACGAACTGGACTGCATCACAAATCAAACGATACCTAATTAATCAATTTTGCATCCCTTTTCTCAATTAATGCAGTCCTCACGATAAATCGAAAGTCTATAACGACACCGAAAGAAACGTAAGGCACGAAGTGAATTATTCCGAACACTAAATTTTATGACAAACTTTGCGGTTTCTTACGTGATCTGTGCCAAGCTCAGCTGCATGGCCAAGGACTATACCCTCGCACAAGTGTCCCGCTAGAGGGATGGAGCGGGAAAATATTCAATATAGTGTCTTCCTGTCACCGTGACGTCATGTCGTGAGACAATTTTTTTCAGTGAAGTTTGGGTTTGCTTTTCTCTTAAATGGGCATGGAAAAGGAATGGTTGTGTGAAGTATATAAGTAGTGGTTGTGATGCCTTTGCGGTAAGTTTGTAAATGCCTTTTAGATTTCAAGGATGTGAAGATATGTGTAGACTTACAGTACCTTCAGAGGCGACTTTGTAATTGAGGAAATAAGAAATTAGTGACCACAAGTGTGGGACCACAGACTCAAGATTTAAATAGAGTGCGTCATTTGTTACTTGAAGACAAACTGTGTACAGATGTTCTTATTGTTGACTTTCTCCACTGAACTGAAACACAAATATGATATTCAAGAGAAGAGAATATAATATTAAAGAGAGGATGATTATAATATTCAAGAGAAGAGGGTATAATATTCAAGAGAGGAGAATGTAATATGCAAGAGAGGAGAATATAATATTAAGAGAGGAGAATATAGTATTCAAGAAATGTGAGTATATTATTCAAGAGATGCGAATGTAATATTCAAGAGTGGAGAATGTCTCATTCGTATGTATTTGTTTATTTCAACTCGTCACTTGACCCTTAATTCTGTTGATTTGGTTCCTTGATTGACAGTTCTGTTGATTAAGGTCTAAGATTACACTCTTCTTCCTCGTGCTCGTGTTCTTACCATACCATACCTTTACCTAATATTTCTCGTATTTAATGTATATTGTATATTTAATTTATATTGTATATTGTATATTTAATTTATATTGTATAATGTATATTGTATATTTAATTTATATTGTATAATGTAGATTGTATATTTAACGCATCAAGTCATAACTTGTTCTTATAAGTGCGGGTGGTTGTTTCCGCAGGAAAACGGCGAGCTGACGATGCAGGTCAAGAGGGAAAGGAGCGTGATCTTCTACCTGGAGTCCGTGGGGGCGGACGTGAACAGCCAGGACATCTACGGGCTGACGCCTCTCCACTTCGCGGCCATGAGGGGTAATGACGTGGCAGGACTGGAACTCCTCCACTGTAAAGACATCAGAATTCAGGTCGTTATATGTTCGACTTTTGCGTTGCTTTTTTTTGTTATTTTATTTTTGTTTTACTTTTGTCATGCGTGACAGTGCATGGCCGCCCACCAAATATGGGTGCGCAGTTCGACTTTGCAATGGCTCTGTTCAAAATTCAAACATTTGATAGGTGGGGGACCTAAACAAATTCCTGTTGCAAGTTTGTGTAAATGTAAATTTAGGTTAGAGACAACTTTTGTGATCCGAACGATCCTTCGGATATCGATAACCGTTGTATATATGCCATGGCGCGAAATACTATATATAGTATTTGCACCATTTCAATTTGCAAAGCTGCATATGTATCATAAAGCAGTTTAGAATTAAGGCTATTGGGTGGGATGATATCTCCTGTATTGGTGGGCCAGGTGTACAAGGTATAATACTGGTATAATCGAACCCTTGGAAAAGTATAAAGGGTGTAGTAGAAACTGGATATATGCCTTTCAAAACTGCAAGTGGTTAAATATCAGTCACTTCAAATTATTGGCATATGTCGCGGTACTTGGTAGCACATATCCGTACTATGGGTCATACCTTGGGCAGTACCGTAATGGTACCATGTTCATATCTTTGATGGTGTCAGGGTTATGTTTGTTCCATGTAAGCAGTGGCAGATCTAGGGCGCCCTCCTTTGTTGCATGTGCATGCCACACATACTCCCAAGGGTTGAATTTTGCCAAAAAAAAATCCCTAACATGCCCTCCAATGCCGCGATCCCCCCTTCCCTTCGGAAAAAAAAACGCTGGATCCACCACTCTAAGTACCACAGTGTTCCCGGTGTACCGTTTTGCTTCGTCATGGCCAGCCTGTAGCAGCTGCAGAAAATGCCCCCTGGAAATGCAGATATATTTTGAATTCCACGTTTGAAAGGTTTGATGTTCGTCTGCTAATTATAGTCTACAAAAAATTGTGCGACCCTTTATTTAATAGCGATGAAACGATAACAGCTCTTAGTTAGTGAATTAGCGTTTAACCAGAGCGTTGAATCACGACGACCCCGCGGTAACGCATACCAACCACGCCCTAACGGGTTTCGCGTTTTGGCTCCCTCCCTTTCCGCATGCAGGCCGTGGACAAACAGATCATGACCCCACTCCACATCGCCTGCACCCACGGGAGCACGGAGATCGTCGCCATGCTGATCAAGAAGAAAGCGGCCATCAGGTGCAAGGATGAGCAGGACAACACCCCGCTCCACCTGGCCTGCCTGGAGGGCCACACCGACATCGTCAAGTTACTCTTCTCTGCGGGGGAAGAGCAGAGCGTCCTGGGCGAGGTCAGTCGGCTCTGCGACGGCATACAAATGACGTCAATTGTTACAACGTCCGTGTGTACACGGGACAACCTCGAATACTTTCGACGGCATTGGTCCTGGGCAAATATAGCCTCGGTGTGGGTCGTCTAACCTTACGCGCACTCACTTACTGACACACAGGGTCTCTGTTTATAAGGAAGTCACCACCGTACCAAAATTGATACGACTCGGAACAAAAGGTTTGACTCTTGTGGCGGGTTTGTAAAGTTGCGGACGGAGCTAATATCCCACCGAAATTTGTAGTCCGTGGGTGTCCATCGGACGAGTAATCACCTGTAAGGCGAGTCTTCAAAACTCAATTTTCCACAGTAGTGAATGCTCGCGAAACAAATGGTATACTTTTCAGATTATTAGACAAGGTTCCTTAAAAGCTAATTCAATCTTTTCTCGACGGTTGGAAATATCGTCTTACAGGTACAGAGAAACGTAGGCGGGATGTTTGCCGTCGACAATTTTTGGAGAAAAAATGGTTTAATATCCAATAAACAAAGACTTCCGATCAAATTCGACGAAGTCGCCGAGCATATTCCTTTCTGCAGCTTGAATCTTTGTCCGACACGTCTGCTCTTCTCCACCTACGACAGGCTGGAGGAATGCAGGGGTCTAACCTTCAAATGTAACGTTTTAAATTCAAACCCCAGATGCTGACCGACAGAGAAAGCAACAACTACGGCACACCTCTCCATCTAGCTGTGGACAGCGGAGAGAATGAGATAATCCAACTTTGCTTGAATCACAGTAAGTGATATCCTCGTCCAGCCCGACTTTAATAAAATGATGTTCATACTATAGCCACATCTCATTATATCGTATTTGTAACTTTATTTACAATATAACTCCTCTTGGTGAAATGAGGCGACGCCTTCCTTTTAGAGCGGAAATTCGGAAATCCCTGCCCTAATTTTGTAGTACGTTAATCATATATGTAATCATGGCTGTGAGGGTTAACCATTAAATCGCTGTGCTAACCACAGCAGGCTAGGCTTTTTAACGTGAAAATATATCGACATCAACCCTGGGAAATTTTAAACTTGTATGCTGCAGTAGTCCACTAGATTCAAGCAGGGAGTTGTTTTTTAGATGGAGATCCTACTCTCATTAAAACTATAACCGACAGTATAATCCCCTCATTGTCTCTCGATCTGCCAGGAATGCAATTGTGCCGAAAGCGTTTATTGCAATCAGGCACAACGCCTCCTGTTGTCTGCTTACTGTCTGAGGTGGTCGCAATTACTGGTTTCTACATGTACATTGCCAGTATATTGTCAGTCACATTAGAAAATTGAAATTGTCAATTCCACAGCCTGTTCAATGTAAGGAACGCGTTTCTGTTGATCTACAATCGTAGGAAAAGACCGGTAACGTAATCTACGTGGAAATCATCCCAGTTTAGTCTTATCACGTTACGGTTCATTTAGAAGGTTTTTCTTTGCACGAGAGGGTATAAATTAAATTAAAGAATGTTGGCCAGTCATTTTTCTTAAATGTCGAATGTGGTCGTAAGCATGTGTCCATGCAGTGGAGAAGTTTAACGGCCGTCCGAGATGACTACATTCCTGGAACCAATTCCTGGAATAAATTCTGTGCTAGGATGTCCTTGACAACCAGTTTTCTCTATATTTCTATATCCCTTATGGCTGACTTATAATAAGTAATGAAATGTTTAAGTTTTGTTAAGCTCCGTTTTTAAACCATCAAAAGATAAGAAAAAAAGTTATTTGTTTTTGGAGAGGAATGTATTCTCAGTATTATTCTAGACATATATTCCATATCTTCATAAAAGAAACTATACCGCCACTAGTGGCAGAGCATTGCCCAGCTGACAATCTAGGCTGAGACATATGCCAGCTGACAATCTTTCTTTCTTTCACTCACTAAATCTATGCCATTAAGGCCTTCCAAGTTATTTCTTGGAATTTACCCTAAAGTAACTAGTTGGATGGAAAGTAAATTGGGGTGGGTGGGTTGGCTATCTGACGCCACACTGGCCCAATGAACAAGGACAGTGTTTTAAAGGAGTTTAACCCCGTATGGAATGCCAAAATGGACATTAATTTGTCTAAAACTCATGTGGCAATAAGTCATTCGGCACAATAATCATATGTCATTATTTGTCAACTTGGTGGCACATAACGCCAAATGCCAAAACGGATATTAATTTGTCTACAACTCATGTGGCAAAAAACATTGCCACATATGATGACATATTTTTGACAACTTTGGTGCACCAAGCCATTGTTAATTTGAAGTTGTTGTTCAGTTGCTACACTAGGTGTGTGCAGAAACACTTGAGAAAGAAGAGTGTGTAATTTTAGACCTTAAACAACAGAACTGTCAATCAAGGAATCAAATCAACAGAATTTTAAGGGTCAAGTGACCATTGATTGAATTTAAAAGCTAGTCGTTGCTGTTGTGTCTCGTTCTAAATAACGACTCCCCGATTCAAGTATCTTTGTCAGGAATGTTACGACCGTCACCATGTTTAAGACCCTTTCATTGCCACGAATTGACTGACATCACGATGTATATATCTGTTCTGAAATGTTAGAAAACAAACTATTCTGCCGATAGAAAAATGACATGGTAAAATATTTATCACCACTCTGTGTCAATTTTAGTGGCATTAAAGATTGGAAGTACTGGTACTCTACTTCCCCCAATACCTCTATAGGTCTTGACAGTCCTAGGATTTGGGGCTAAGACGTTGGTTTGCAGTTTGGCTCGCTGTTGCCAATGTTCTATCTTGGCTGGGGTTTCTCAGAAAACCAGTAAAAATGGGAAGAATTAGATATTTCTCTGCAAACTTTTTGCATTCCAAATACGGTTATGATTTATTTTTGTGGCATTCTCAACATTGAGTCATATGTATATAATAACCTCGTCTGACTTCCTGCCTGTAACATGTCACGTTGAGACTTCTGTCCACATCCTTCGCACCTTCTCGGCATTAAAGATCAGCAGCTGTTGGCAACTTTGGATACTTCATCTTGCCATCAGCTCCACTTTCCCCTCGGACGATATAAACACATATCTACGCCAACCTCCCAACAGGCGTTTCGTATTTCCCAACTTCTCACTCCCAGACGAGGTCGTTTGGAAACCTTCCCTTCGTGTCCGGCTCTCATTGACGGTTATCACTTAAAAATGCCCCGAATCTCGATCAATCGTCCAAATTTGTTCGTCTCTCTCTCTCTCCCTCCTCCTCAAAGGCGCCAACGTCAACGCGATCTGCGGCGGGAAGAACACGCCGTTGCACTCAGCCTGCGAGAGCAGCAACATCGAGACGGTGAAGCTGTTGGTGAGCCGCGGCGCCAAGGTGGACAGCCGGAACGTGGAGCAGTCGACGCCGTTGCACAAGGCCTGCCAGACCAACAGGCACAGGGTGGTAGAATTCCTGCTGCAGAAGTGAGCGACTTGGGGTTTTTTACAGAGGGTTTTTACGTCTTCGGCTAGAATTATACGCCTCACTGGATCCTCGGTCCCGGTGATTTTTTTAAGTCGCGTTTAGTTTTATTATTGCGTCCGCGTGAGCTCCTCCCTCGAGACGCCATCTAAACCGGGGATGGCTGCTGTCTCTGCTCTCGCCAGGGAGGCTCGGAAACGGATATGTGGTACGAAAAACGTACAGCTTGATCGTTTCAGGGTTAATTATAATCGGTGTAATCTGCTTGATAGCTTAAGGGTTAATTAATTAGAATATCCCGATTAATTACAACCCTTAAAGAAGCAAGACATGCTCGTCCGTCTTGATTTTAGCTTGTGGCAAAGTTTCACGCGAATGAATCGAACCAAAATTCCGCAAGTTCTAAAACAGAGAAGTGTGTTTTGCAAGGTTACAGTTCGTCGTAAATCACTAGACTCACTTGAACAGTTTACGAATGGTGTAAAACTTTTCTTATTTTTTTGCAATATGTTTTTGACTAATTGTTTCTGATTACCTTCTTTTTTTGCTTGTTTACTCTGCACACCTGTAAAGTACTGTATGAGACCATTTATTATTATTAATAAAGAGAACAAGAATTTTTCTTGACTACCTAAATGTGTTCTGGTTTAAACAGTGGAGCAAACGTGGAGCGTCGAGACAGAGACAACTTCACCCCTCTGCTCATCGCAGCCAGTGAGGGCCACACGGCCTCCATTGAAGTCCTGCTACGCTATGGCGCTAACATTAAAGCCACGGACAAACACGAAAAAACTTCCATCTTCTGGGCTGCTGAGGAGAGAAACATAGATGCCCTGAAGGTGAGAGCTAAACAGGCAGCGATTGTGAAAACAATTCATGTAGTTACATCTCGGTAACATTCTGGCAGGGCTATAGCTTGGAATATTTCTTGCAAGAATAAAAGCTTTGTAGGCCCTGATCCTCTTGCTCAGTGTACACTTGACGAAGAGTACACTTGACAAAGTGTACACTTTGTACACTTGACAACGTGTATCCTTGACAAAGTGTACTTTTGACAAAGTGTAAACTGGATGAAGTGTACACTTCTTCCAGTTTACACTGTACACTGGATGAGTGTACACTGGATGAAGTGTGCTCTGGATGAAATGTACACTTGATGAAGTGTTTACTGGATGAAGTGTACAATGGATGTATTGTACACTGGATGAAGTATACAATTGATGAAGTGTACTACACTTGTTGAAGAGTACACTTGATGAAGTGTACATTTGTTGAAGAGTACACCTGATGAAGTGGACTTTTGATGAAGTGTACAGATCTACATAGTTTGGAAAGTATTGCCCGAAACAAAAGATTGTGTTTATGAGATATTTTTCCTTAAGACTTTTGTATGCTCCATTTAATTAGAATTCTCTACGACCTTTATCCATCCGCCATTGAGATCCTGCACTGTGATTGGTTAATAGGTGACCCCTTTATCATGCGACAAACTGTCAGTAATTCTATCATACAACAAAATCGGTAGTTCATCCAAGGAATAAACCACAGTTTTTCCTTGTTATTCGGCAAATTGAACTGCAACTTTTCGAACTGTTCATTAACCGATAATATAGTCCGGGCCAACGTTGATCATATTTCTTTAAGATTCAGATTCTGTTCGAAATCGAAGGAAACGATCGAAGTGAAACGATACTCGATACTGCACTTTTGACATTGGACTGCAGTTATCAGTCAGTACAGAGCAGAGGAGGATCAGGTGATGCCATGTATTTTCTGTCATTCACGTGTGGACTGTGAAGGTAAAAACCACAATTTCTCGTCCAGGTCCTCCTTGAACACGAGGACGCCAGAGCTCTGATCGACGAGAGCGACCGGTACGACAGCACAGCGTTACACATCGCCAGTGAGAAGGGATACCTCTCCATTATCAAGGTATGTGTGTTCTGCCCCCCCCTCTCCCCACCCCTGGTACGACCCACACCCCCCCGAGAAATGTAATGCATCGTCGTCTTCCTCTGCCAAAACTGTAGTAACCAGACCGCCGCCTGTCGGCTCGGTCAAACAAACCACTATCACAACTGCGTACAAATTAAACTAACACCCATCGTGATTCATACAATAGGGTTAAACGAAGTAGGTAAAATTATGCTTTTTGTACAGATTTTCGATAGGATATGCTCTCGGCGGGGCTGGGCGTGGTGTTCATACCGATTAGACCGTCCCGTATCATCCCGATGCGAGGCACCTTTGCCACATTCCTACTTTTGTTAGAGCCTCGTCGTTGACTTGGCCTGTTTTCTTCGGCTGACATTTCGGGAAATGTTTATCGCGTGCTTTGTATTTCCATTTACTCTTCTCTTACATTTACTCATGCGTACGGATTCTGTGGCGTTGCTTCCATCCTTTTTTTTTACGATCGTTTAAAATCGTTTCGATAAAACGATATAGACCGGTCAGTAAGTTGCCCGTAAATTCCCCGACCAGGTAAGGCGTTTTTTTAATTTGTTTATTTTTTATTATTGCTTCTGAGCGTGTGAGTCTCCTCATGGGGGTATTTTAAGCCAGCGCCACCAACTCTAGCTTCAGTCGTAGTCGTGAACGTATGCGCGTTCTCAGTTTCGCTCTCACCGACAGGCGGCAGCCGCGTTAACTAATTTTTTTTTTTTTTTGCTCTCGACCCGCAGTTGCTGCTGGACCACGGGGCCGACGTCGACGCCAAGAACGAAGAGGAGTTCACCCCTCTGCACATGGCCGCGAAGAACGGGCACGTCAAGTAAGTCGTGAGTAAGAGCGAGTTCACCCCTCGGCACATGGCAAAACTGGGTTAGCGCCGGTGGTAAAGTCATCTTCAGAAATATACATATATCTATATCTATATATAAATATATATCCTTTGAACCATCAATACGCTCCTCTTTGAATAGCGTCCTGTTCGTTATGTAACAGGATAATTTCCGTCTACGCTGTCATACAGAACCTTGTAGACAACAGACTCCCAATTAACATTAATCTTACCGTTGGATTTCATGATCGTAACAGAAAGTAAACGCTAGATCGTCAAATTATGGCAAAAACTGTTACCTCCCCCGCGAGGGAAAAAAATGACTCTACGTCGCCTTTTCTATGCATCCTTTCAGTTGCATCTTGGAGTTTGTGAAACGAGACGAGAATTCGGTCAACGACGAGGACGAGAATTCCAACACCCCTCTTCACCTGGCGGCATCGGAGGGTCACTCCAGAGCAGTCAGATGCCTGATCGAAGCTGGTGCGGATATCCAAGCGAGGTTCGTTCAAACAAGGTCAACGACTTCCATCCCAGAATTAATTATAGGAGAATCATGCAGTGTCCTGCCACTCATCAGAAAATTTGAAATTCCGACATTCTACTTTGAAAGTTGCAGTTAGGGCAGGGTCATGATGACTTATTTCTGCGAATTCCTCACGTAGAGATTTCTTTATCAGCCTATGAAGGGTAAGAAATAAAGTTTTCCAAGAATTTACTGCAGAATTCAGTTTTTGATTTACGAAGATATACAAAGAGAGGTAGCAAAATTGGCCGGTGAATGCCCGAAATTGTCCACTGGGTTCAAGGTGAAGGTTTTTCTAATGTAGTTGAATGACTTTGCATCATTAAAACGACCACCCCAACCCCG
>JAODAG010372235.1:0-14231 GCA_027574785.1 Orphnurgus asper | reverse complement strand
CTACCCGAAGAGCTTTGCAAGATCAAATGGATCGGACAGGGAGCAGTCCTAATGCTCAGACAGTGAGCAGTACTAATGCTCAGACAGTGAGCAGTACTAATGCTCAGACAGTGAGCAGTACTAATTCTCAGACAGTGAGCAGTGTTAATGCTCAGACAGTGAGCAGTACTAATGCTCTGCTCTCTGTAAAAGAGTTGCCAGAAATGTCCTCGGATGTAAGTCAAGAAGGTCATGGCTCAAGGTGGAATCATCAGGGTCACACCTCGATACCTGTGACAAATATGATGAGTAATGGCAATGGAGATTTGGCAATTGTTTGCTCGGAGGTTTCTGTCGACAGGAGGATGGAGATGGGCTTGCTGATGAAACAGAGGCAGCAATGGTATGATGGGTTAGGAGGAGGGTCTGGCAGGCTTCCATCAGAGAAACCAAAGGACACAAGACTTTGTGATTCGTCTGCTGAGAGAAGATTCGTTTGTGGATTATCCTCGGACGTGTGTGATTTGCCTGATGAAGTTAAAGAACTTAACATAAGTGGTCAGCCATTGGCATGCCTGAAGTCTGATGATCGTAGAAGCAACCTATCAAACATCGGGGATGCAACTGGTATGAATATTCAAGAGAAGAGAATGGACATGTCGTCTTTAGATGATAAAGAGAATAGCCCTATCTCTCTAATGGACAGACTGAGGAAGAGGAGTGTAAGACACAGAAATATCCTGAAATCAATGGAACTGGATGATTGATTGGACGAACTGCACAAAGAACTATTCACTGAGGTAGTGTAAGGCACCCAGAAAGTCCAAACGGATAATCAAAATCTCCTTAATGAAGTGTGCTCTCTTGCGTAGACTGAGGGAAAGGAGGAGAATTAGACACAGAAATACCTAAAATCATTGGAACTGGATGATTGAATGGATGAACTGCACAAAGAACTATACACTGAGGTAAGGCACCCAGAAAGTCCAGACGGATAATAAAAATCTCCTTAATGAAGTGTGCTCTCTTGCGTAGACTGAGGGAGAGGAGGAGAATTAGACACAGAAACATCCTGAAATCAATGAAACTGGATGAATGCATAAATCTGAGATGTAGTGTAAGGCATCCAGAAATGCAGACTGAGGAAGAGGAGTGTTATTCTCAGAAATATCTGGAAATCAATTGAACTGATTGGATGAACTGTACAAAGAAATATTCAGAATATATTCAAAAACAGCACCTGTTTCTTACTTGGACCAGTTAGACCTAAGTCGAAAGAGTCCTTTCAAGCTGGACACAGTTCAAGCAGTTGGATAATGGGATAGACCTCCATGTGAATATTGTTTGGTCGGGCAAGGGAATTAAATTCATAGTGTAAAGATTACTGCATCCATTAGGAGAAAGAAATGCTCAACCATTGAGAATGATATTACCAGCTGTCTTTGATAGCCTGTGGTCATTTTAACTATATCATGTATAGATTAGCAATAGGTCACAGGTATGATATTTAATGTATAATAAACTGTGTACCAATATTACCTTAGCTTTAGGTATACATCACACATAGTGTAGATAAATGAGGTGTGAAGTTATTTATGGCCTTATATTTTTGATACAATGTGTACCTATATCACTACAAAATAAATAAATAAAATGCATTGTAATTAAACTACGTTTGAACAGTTATTTATGGCATTGTATATGACTTTACAGCCACAGGACTAATGAAGATAGTAATTGTACATTCCTCGTCTAAGTAAGAATAAAGCTATGACAAAATGAAATAAAAAATAGTTACCACACAAATATCACTTTTGGTTGCTAAATATCTATTAGAGGTAACATAATTATGTCACTTCCATTAATTTTAGCAGAAAATTCAAGATAATTCTAAAATTAATATCCAACCATAACATTTAAAATGATTATGAATTCACCCAGTAGCAATACCTGAGCTTAACAGAAAGTCAATCGTGTACAGTATATACATGGGTGTAATAGCTGACTTGAGCTTTACAAAAAGTAAATGGTTTACATTGATAGCCATGGATATGGTTATATCAGCTTTACAGAAAGCAAATCACATGATGGGAAGATTCCACTAGCTATCGGTACAGCCATTATCCTGAGAGAGTTTTATGACCAATTTCAAGTACTAAGGAAACCACAACAACTTGATTGGCATATAACTAGCCTTCTCTGAAATTGGCTGTTGGCCATCACCACTCAGAATTGCAATTAATGAAGAGATATTTAGTATTGAGATGGTTTTAATGAGCCCATTTTTTGTGTTATGGAGGGGCCATCGCAGCAGGCATTTATGTATACCTTGATTAGCAAACATTATTATGTACATATACTTGAGCTTTATAGCAAATGATTTACATCGATATCCTTGGACATACAATGAGCTTTACTGAAAGAAAACCATGTACTGCACATCTCTCGTAAGTAATATTTTAACTTAATGTGCGAAAGTTGCTGAAAGAGGTTCGCTCGATTGGCCCAAAATTAGCCCACAGATGCTAACATGGTTCTTAAAATAGATGCAACCTGCATGAAATTTAATTCGGTCATATCGCTCCTAGGGCACTGAAGATGACAAAGTATCTCTTTTAGTGCATGAATGCCCCAAAGAATACCATCTATTGACTGAAACATTTTTTCACTTTGTAGCATATATTGGCAAATATCTGTCCTTCGTCAAAGCAACAGATTTTACCATCATGATGCTTTTCAAGAAGATCATTTTTCCTCAATAAATACGACAAACATTTTTCACATTTCGAGAAATGCTCAATCTGCATTCCACATATTTAATTGCTCATCGAAAAGTACCCACCAATGCTTAAATACAATTATGTATACCGTGGTTAGCAAACTTTTGTTTACAAATAACCCCTAAGATGATCATGATTTGATTTTGAAAGGTGACTTTGATAACCAAAGATAAATAAATAAAGGTTTTCAACTACTATTCCCTATACTCTCTAATTCCTCCCCATCAGGCATTACTTTAGGGAGGGTAAGACATTTGATTGACAAACAATCAGCAAAATGCATGCAGGCCTATGCAAAAGGCACTTGACTGTGTGCATCTAATGGTGAATAGGCATTGACAGGGAAGGGCATATCAAACATAATTCCGAATGATGACCGCAGAATGGTCAAAATGCATCTTTTTTCCATAACTCAAACTTCCTTATGTATCAGTAAAGTCGTTTAATAGAACCAACGATGTCCACATTGTTCAGTCCATTGATGACGTCCACACAATACTATCTTGAAATTGCAGACATCTGTCAGAGAGTGCAGCGAGTCCTAGCAGACGCGAGCTGTGAGAGAAAACCGCTTCGTTCAAAACCGACTATTACGCACTGTCCTTCGGGAACTGACAGTTTTGTTAAAGGAGTATGAGATCTCCACCGCTATAAGGCAGCTTTGAGGACCCCAGAACCGCGGGCAGAGACACCGTAAGTCGTACTGCGGAGGACTGCAAAAAATGGAAGGCGAGTAACTGTTCCAACGACCGGGTCCAGAAACAAAGTCCAGTTAGTACCAGGTTGGGGAGGTCATGTGAAGAACAGGATGCTTACTGCCATGGCAACACAGCAGACAGCGACGTACTGGCTCTTCCTTTCGCCAATTCTAGCACATTTCCAAAATACTCCAAATAATCTAAGCTCCAAGAAAACAAAATAGAAAAATCAATGTACAGCAATTTCATATATCCAATTCTGGTATCAAAACACTGACAAAAAAAGCTGGCTTTATTTTTGGATAAAGTATCACCAGATATAAATTCATGAAGTCTCTTTCTGAACTGTGTATGTCCTTCTTTGGCTACCCAGAAGGGATATGATCTTTCAATCCAATGGGTGGTCCACTGAGTGAAGGGAAATCACCTCCCTCAAGGTGTGGAACTTGACAACCTTTTACTTATACCAGGGATTAGTTATTTAGGATATTCCAACGAATACTGCATGCTCTATTTGAAATTAACTCATAATCCCCTCATTGTTCTCTGTAAGGATTACAATCAGACACAATGCCTCCTGTCATCTGCTACAGTTTGAGGCAGTAAGAAGACAAGTTTCTACAACACAACTTAAATTGCCAGTAGTTTTCTGCTTATTCAAAATTTCCAACGCAATTCGTCACCAAATTCACTAAAAGGATGACACTAGTCTACATCTGTCTGTTCATCAATTTTGCTACAACAATAGTTGGAAAAGATTGGAATTTTCCGTAAACTGCGTAGAAATGCTCCTAGTTTAGTCTTATGCTTCGTTTCAAAGTTTATCATTGCATGAGTAGTATATAATTAAATTAAAGAATGGCCAGTCATTTTTTTTAAATGTTATGATTGTGGTTGGCACATCTGTCAGTACAGTTAGACATCTGTCATTAGACAGTTTAAGTTGCCACGTTATGTGTGAAAAGAATCACTTTAGAAAGAAGAGGGTGTAAATTAGACTAATGACATAACTGTGGATCAAGAAATCAAATCAACAAAGGGGGGTCAAGGGGATATTGACGGGATTAAAAGCTGGTCAAAACCCCTGTATCTACTGAATAACAACTCCATGCTTATTCTCACCCACTGCAGGTCTAATTGGCTTGAGGCAATTTCATGTCCAAACTTTGTTTTTTTCAGACGAGGCCTGGATAAAATGCCTGATATTCATAGCATAATTTAGATGCAGAACCAGAATGATAAATGATTTGAATTCAGTCTCATGTACAGTATAATTATGAATTGAGCACATGTGGGGTATGGGATATTCATTGTCATCCTCATTATTTTATAGCTGCCTCTCACTGTAGTAATGCAACAAGCTCATTATTTCATAGCTGCCTCTCTCAGTGTAGTATAATGCAACATGCTCATTATTTCATAGCTGCCTCTCACTGTGTAGTAATGCAACATGCTCATTATTTTATAGCTGCCTCTCACAGAGAAGTGATGCAACATGCTCATTATTTTATAGCTGCCTCTCACTGTGTGGTAATGTAACATGCTCATTATTTTATAGCTGCCTCTCACAGTGTAGTGATGTATTTGATAAGATACATGATCCATACGTCAGTGGCTTAATCTGCCAATTATCTTCCTCTTACAACTTTTTTTGAGCTGTCAAAACAACAAACATATTCCACCCTTCATGCACAGTTTCTCATTTATTTTTTAATTTTCGTTGAATGTAGCTTTACGCACCAAAACTATAGCAAAATGTTCGTGCACATCTCCGTATAAGTCTAGGCATCACTACCAAGTTATTGGCATGACCATGGGGCCATGCCACCAATAACAGAAACATGACACCAGTTTGCTCTGTGTAGTATAATGCAACATGCTCATTATTTTATAGCTGCCTCTCACTGTGTAGTAATGCAACATGCTCATTATTTCATAGCTGCCTCTCACTGTGTAGTAATGTAATATGCTCATTGTTTTATAGCTGCCTCTCACAGTGTAGTGATGCAACATGTTCATTATTTTATAGCTGCCTCTCACTGTGTAGTGATGTATTTGATAAGATACGTGATCCATACGTCAGTGGCTTAATCTGCCAATTATCTTCCTCTTACAACTTTTTTCGAGCTGTCAAAACAACAAACATATTCCGCCCTTCATGCACAGTTTCTCATTTATTTTTTAATTTTCGTTGAATGTAGCTTTACGCACCAAAACTATAGCAAAATGTTTGTGCACATCTCCGTATAGGCCTACATGTAGGCATCACTACCAAGTTATTGCATGACCATGGGGCCATGCCACCAATAACAGAAACATGACACCAGTTTGCTAGCGACTTTGTTTAAAAGGGGAGGGGAAACGACTCCACTTAGAAACAGATGGCACTATTTTGCATGTAGACAGATGGAAGACAGAAAATTGACTCTTTTTCCCACCCACCCCTTGGAAAAATTTGCTGACTTTGCTATCATGAACGACCTGGCCACATTACCACATTGTGTAAGGCTACTGTCATTTGCCTACCCTTCTTTATTCTTATCGAGCATTCTCGGTGCCATCCCTCTTATGTACGTGCATGTGCAGATCAGTAAGAGGACCACGGTCAGAAGACTTTGGAAGTTGAACAAGGCAGACTGGAAGAAAACAAATAAGAGAGAGAAATTTGAGAGCTGCTTCAGTGTTGAAGAGGTCTTCATTCTAACAACATTACTGGGTGTTTATTTCTTGTAGTTGTAGGACTACATCATGACCAGTGTTTGATTTCCCCCGTATCACATCGCAAAATGAGAACCAAATCGGCAACTTTGCGACACGTCTCACAATTGCATGGCACGAGGTGCGAGACAAAAATAAATGCAGGCATACGCTATAACGATCTATCAAAGTAGCGCAAAAAGATACGTGTACAGTTCAGCAACTAACCCGCATTGTTGGCAATCATCCATCTAGCCACGAAACATAACTTTCTAAAAGAAATATTGTACTTGTAGTTAAATTTTAAACGTGAAATGGGCTAACCTACCAGTATGACCTAACGCTCAATTGCATAGCCTATACACGGATACTAATAATATTATTAGCAATTCGGTACACGCACTGCAATGCGAATTTGTATTAGTAATGCATTACGTGGCTGGGAGAAAAAAGAACACCGGTACACAGGAGAGCGTAAACATTCACGTGACGAACCGATATTTATTTTTCCTATAGGGAGTTTGTTCGTACAATCGTAGTTCGTCAATAAATGCCAGACACTGCAGTCAATGAAGTTTTTGAGTGTTCTTGCGAGCGCTAAATACAGAAATTGTCAGAATACTATCGTACGAACCAGGCGCCAAACGTTGGGTAAAAATCGTCCGGCTCCCGCTTAATATCAGCCCAAAAATAGTTTGTAGACCCAGATATGTATTTTATTTAAATCTACAATAGGGACACTGTGACATGAACAGGACAACAACACAAAAGCCTAGGGTATTTTTTTATTTCTAAAATAAGTATTTTAAATCATAGCATTAATTTGAAGTATTGTTAAAATCTGTAATGGAAATAAATGAAACACAATTATTAATTAAAATAACAGAAAAGTTATAGAACCCACATTAGACAAATAAAATGGTAGATCCAGGGGGGGGGGGGAACAAGTGGCCCCACAGAGATATGCTAAAAAATACATCAGAGCACTTCATTTGTATATAAATCCGCTCATCTGACCCCCAAATGGGATCTGTGGTGATGACAAAAGTGTCTTTTCCTTCGATCTAGGGGGTACTTTTAGCCAAAAATATTCTTGTACGCTGCACCACAACCAATACAATAGTGGCGCTCAGCTTAGATAGTGTACAGTTATAAAACTGCTATGCAAAATGTTAAAACTGCTATGCAAAAAGTATTGCATAGTCGTTATTGCTAAACAATTTTTTTCAGATTTAAAATTAAATATAACCAAGTAGTACAACGCTATGTGGTTGTGAGTCCATGGGCCTAGCCTATCCCAACAATTAAGTTACTGCAATAACCCAATTTCGTGAAACCGGTACTAATTAACAATTCAATTTTAAAATACGATCATTAATTTAGGTAGTTGATAATATGTCTAATATGTCCAATGGGTAAGTCCTTTTTACTGGACAATTTATACATCCTTTCTTGTAAGTTGTAGAACTTTTTCTCACCATCTTACTGTGGTAACCGTTTACTCTTGGCTGAGTGGAATTAACCTGGATAAAGCGATCGCACTGACGAAGAATAGTCGGTCCCCAGGTCAATTACGTGTTCATTATTTTATTCCATGTGACCATTATACAGTAAAAAAAATATGCCACCCACGAGTCCATGTGATGAGTACAGGTAAACACTGACAGCAACTTCTGATACCTATTGAACGCAAAAACGGTTTTATTATTCCAGTAGATCTAAGGTTTTCTTTGGCAACACATTGGTTGCCGCATAATCATGATGCGACTGGTCCACTAGCTTTTGGTAGAGCCATTAACCTTCTAGAGAGAAGTACCAAGGAAACCACAGTATCTTGCATAGCTCACGGAACAGTAATAGGTTAAATGTTCGGATTCTGAAAGATTGAACGGAAGATTGAATCATGCAGCCTGTAAGCACCATGCACACGGAATGGTCATTAATCAAGGGGTAGGTTTCAATGACCCCAGGTTTTATCATATTTCGGATCCAATGTTAGTGTTATGGACCGGGGTCTGAATGAAAAAGGTTTAAGAGCAGGCGTCGCAGCATGATGGTTGTGATATTTTCCGGCCACACAATGCACAGTTCTGAAAAGCTCAGTGTTTCCACCATGATCTACAAGTTGAATGACAGGCTATCTGCACTTATTACGTGCGGTAACAACGAAAGAAGCCTTTATCATGTATTTATTTGTCCCCGGGAAAGAAGATCACAGTTCACGTTCAGACGAAACAGTATCGAAAACAAGTAGGCATAATGTAACTTGCCGGGTCGGCTAGTTATGGTAATATAACGTCATTCATTTCGCCGCGAGAAAAAAGGTCGGTTGAATTGTTTCGGTGCATCAACCGGACTTCAGCCGGTAAACAATTCATTCGGCAAATTGGAATCATATTATAAACTTCGAGCACGTATGAAGTTAGGTTTTTACACTGAAGTGTAGTAGCACATGCAGGCCCTTAGACCAATTTTGTTGTCCATAGACGCTCTTCAAAATCTACTGAGGATAGGTTTATTTCATAATTTGTACAATGAAATTTCTATGGGACATGTCCTAGTATTCAAAATTAAAATCTGAAAATAATCTGTCCAACCGCTGACGTCTGTTATAGTATATAACCTTGTTGTGCTACATCATTCTGCTGGATCAACATAAATTATATCTGAAAATTAAGGATTGACCAATGCCAGATCATTGCACTTGAAACATCGAACATATGGAGTACGGTATGCACATTGAATTCAGCTAGCGTAAAAGACTGTTCTGTTACAACTCGACTAGATACGACTCCATTTTATGGTAACATAAAAAAGTGAGGAAAATGTGTAGCAAACTGCCAGATGGACTGTCTTCCGTTTTCCCAGCGATGTTATACTGCTCGCAGAGATCGGATCGGGCCGGTATTTGTAGTGGGAACGATTTTGCGTCATCATCAACGTACTCTTGTAATAAGGTTGTTTTTAATAACGGCGAGTGACGTCACGACGATTCATTGAAACGAGGATCTAATGTAGCCATTATTTCTTCCAGTCAATCATGAAATAACATTACATCAAAGTACAGTAATATTTCGCTGTTACTGCCTTCACTGAGAAGTTACATGTTTAAAGAAATGTCTTAAAACGAAGTTAGGTGTTTTTTGTTGCAAAATCAACTAAAGTACATTCATGGGTTTCGACTTTGTGCAGGCTCGACATATTGATCCAAGGTATGTTCTTTGAAAATTGCAGGATGTGAGGACATAATTTGTTATATTACTATAATATATTATAATAAATTATTTCCTAAACCGTTAACACACAGCTATATATAGATGGGTTAGAGTCAGTAAAATTGTTGTTAACATTTTGTTCAGTCGTAGCTTGTGTATATTTATAAGATGTCAATATAACTTACTCAAGCAAACATCCCTTAATATAGAAACTCAAGCAAACATCCCTTAATATAGAAATTCAAGCAAACATCCCTTAATATATTATTAATAACTCAGTGGCGTGAAAAGAAATGACGTAGGAAGGTGTAATTATTGTGTGGTGGTGGAGGGGTGCGAGTGTGTTGGGCCACAGTAAGCTCCTTTCATGATTACAGGAATATTTCAAATTCATTGTAGGGTATCACACGTTCTGACTAGAACCGATTGTCTCACAGAGCTGGCTGACACGGACGGTGATTTACCGCAACGTTGCAGTCCATGAGTATGTATATTGAATGTCGAAATACACGTAAGTTTCCATAAGTTTCAAATTCTCCAGCCTGTCACCATTACTTCTGACTTCTTACTTGGGGTAGTGCCGTTACCGAAACTCGTTGATTCATAAAGTTCCATCGCCTACCTATCTAAAGAAAGAATAGAGGGATTTAGTAATTGAACAATCATCGGGACGGAATGTGACCCGCTCTATCCCCCCCCCCCCCTCTTATTGCCCTTGGCAGCCGTTTTCGAACCCAATAATATGGTTATAAGGTTCTTTGAAGTACTCAGTAAGATAAAAGTGACGTTACCCAAATTCGTTAATTAATAAAGTTCCATTGCTTATCTACCTACAAGAAGAATATTGGGATCAATTCGGAACGGAATGTGACCCCCCCCCGTAATGCCCTTGGCAGCCGTTTGGAACCCAATAATATCGTTAAAAGGTTTTTGAAGTACTTAGTAAGATAAAAGTGACGTTACCCAAACTGGTTAATTAAAATGTAACTTTACGTAGGCTAACTGTGTAAACTTAGCTCTGGTTAGAGCTGGGCAAATTTGTGGTAGACCTAACAGAACGATTAATCTCAATATCCATTGTAATTATATCATTCTTAAGAGAGATTAGTATATCCGTTCAGCTGAGTGATTATTAGTCTCGGTGTTCTGAATACGACGAGGACTGAATCATGGAGGAAAAGCATCTCTGCTTTATATTTGATGTTGTTCGTTAGCCGTGTATCTATTAAAGGGAATGTCTTGTTGATGGAGAAAGCACTCAAAGATACTACAGCAACAAGTACAAAGCCATCTGATTACATCTATGATACCGGTATATCACCGAATTGTTTTTGTGTTTCCCCTATCCCCTAATTAATTAGTACGGTACTCTATATAAAATTAGCGATGTGGTGTCGTTGACGCGTAATTTAGTATTTAATAGGGCCTGAAATTTGGAACTGAAAATGTGATCACGATATACATGGCATTGGGACGAATGATCAGATCAGAGGCTTTCGATCTCAGAAGACAATCGTTTCGTCTGTGATGACGTCACATCCGGTCTCTATATTGGCGAATATCTATCTGGTCATTATTTCCATTCAAAAGTTTTTCAAAAGATTTTATTTTATTTAATAAAAAGAGAACAATCTTCATGTTATGTTGGTCATCGTTTATTAGTACAAAATAGCGAGCTTTCGTATGACGTCAGAATTGAAGATAATATTATATCATATAATCCACTGTCCAGAGTCCAACTGCGCGACGACCAGATAATCCAGTCACTGAGTAATGTGATTAAACTATATTATGGACTTAGTACTAGGTAGGGTCTGAGTAGCTTCATTTTGGTTTACGTAAATATTCACAAGTTCACTGAATGTAAAGCTATCACGTACTGCTAGCTAGTACCGCTGGTAATACTATTCAATCAAGCACAATATTAACAGGAAAATCCGGAAATTTGAAGAGGATTATATTTCGTCCTAAAATTTCTTTCAGGGGTAACAGTAATATCTCCAAGGTATTGATTTCCTTCCAGTTCATACTGCCCTCAATTTTTTTTCAGAGAAATATTTTTTTCATATTCTCTGCATCTGACCAGAAGGTAGACAAGTTCACGCTGCCCTCAAGTTGAAGGGAACATTCTGTTCAAACTGTTCAAACACTCATCCAGGGAAGAAAGTTTCTTCCCTGTAACTAAACGGAAGTATGTTCATACTATATCGTGAATTTCGCCAGTCCATACTTCCGTAAATTTTATATGAATTTTTATGACAATACATTTCGTAACATCAAGAAAATAAGGGTAGATATTCTTCCCTGTATCTGAGGTACACAAGTTTATGCTGCTCTGAAATTTAAGGGAACGTGGTCGAAAAATATCTTTCATAATAACAACACATCCCTGTTCATAAACGGAAAGTACAAACATACACACTTCCTTTAGCTTAAAGGTGAATTTGTCTTGAAAATAAACAGTAACACGTATCTTCGCTGTAACCGAACAGAAAGTACAAATAATTCATTCTGCCCTCAATTTTAACAGAATATTGTCTTACAAATATTTATTCATAACAGCAACTCATCAAAGCAAGAATGTATCTGACCAGAAGTTCAAAAGAAGAATCAAAGATTTAATCTTTCTTTTCTACAAGCAACACATCCATGGAAGAACGTTTCTTCTCTGAATCTGAATAAAAGGAATTAGAAGAAGTTCATTCTGCCCTCAATGGTAAGTTTAGTTCAGTAAGAACGGTCAGGAAGGGTCAGGAAAGACCAGCGTCCCCATAAAAGACGAAAAGTCTACCACCCTGCAAAAAGTGCCTATCAATAGCATTATTAAATGTGTTGAAAATTGTAATAACCGACGACATCCCCACCCATCCACAACTCTCTGCGAGAAGAAATTCTTCCTAACATGTGACTGACATTGCACCCTTCTGAAGTTTGAAAATGTGGCCAATAGCGCTTCTCAACTTGGAGCTCTTAATTTAACAAACGTATTAAAAGCTTTAAAAGTATTAAGAAGATCATGACGAAATCGTTTCAAAAGTTCAAAAGCAGTAAACGTAATATTTTTTCATAACAACGCATCCAGCGTTTGTAAAATGCCGGGAACACTTATCATGTTTAGCCCAAACTGAACTGTTCATTAATTGCCGACAGAGTATAGTTCCAATCATATTTATATCCATTTATAGAAGAACACACAACTTAATATTATGTTGTTCATGACAATACCTTGACAGTACTGATTATTTTATATCTTACTTTATATTTTATATTTACAGCTCACTACATGGGTGTAGAACTGCCAGTGGTCCCCTCTCAAGGTTAAAACTATATTAACCAATCATACCCTTTCCATTCTCTAATTCTGTGCAGTGGTTGGTTTTTCCGGGTATGTTTCTGGTGCTGGGTTTTGAGCGTATGCTGGTGGTAAGCCCATGGAGGTCGTAGTAATGAATTGTTGAGCAGTATTTGGCGCCAAATAGAACTATGAACATAATAATTTGAGAGTACATCAAGGTTTAGTAAAAAAAAACACAAAAAACGTTCTGTCATATGAAGTCGGCTGTGAAGTCGGCTAAAATTACATTCTTGATTGAAATTGTGGCAACGTACGCCACCTAATCAATAGTTGGATAAATACTTACCCATGTCGCTTACACATTTTAGCAACCTTAAGCAAGCAGTAAGTAAGACTCTCAAAAGTGTCCAAAAGTTGTTACATTTATACAAACTTTACTCAACATTTCTAGTCAGTAGAGATATTATATGAATAACTTGAACCTAGGTTGGATATATTTTTACATTTTACATTATACTGTTTCCTAGACTAGTTTTGCAAGCTCCCCCTCCCATTTAAAAAGACGTAACATTACAGCAAACAGTAACAAAAAAGTGTGTTTCGCGGTACAGATTGGTATATTTCAAATAATATTGCTTTGGAAAGAAATGTTGAGAGCTGAGTTTCTATCTGAATTGATTGCCTACTTATTATTTATGTTTGGAGCCAATGGCGATTTAAATGGATTTAACATTGAGATTAACGTGGTGTGTAGGAGGTGCAGCTCGCATCATTCACAGAACTCACAAGTGGACCGAGTTAGAATCTACGCTTTAGCTAAGCATGGCCTACGACAAATGTGGGAATATGTTCACAAATCCAAGTAGTACGTTAGTCTGTAGTCAATGTGTCTCCCGTACGTTGACTGCCTCACTCGAGTTAGTCTAACCTGAGTATGTGGTCGAAGCAAAATTCTCTCAAAATAAACTTCTTTCCTGGGAATCGGGGTTTTCCAGAAACATAGTCAGCCATATCTTAATTAAAATTGCAGATTGTCGCAACTTTCTTTGAAATAAATCAAACATTATTGGTATAGCGTATTACCGTAGGGGTGTAAAACACCGAATTTTGCAGAAACAAACAACATCCGTTTTTTGCCGTTTTTGCGAAGGAACGTGGGGTGTAGAGATATAAAATAAAGAGTGTCCGCAGATCATACATACATAACTTACGCCAGCTCGACAGCATAATTTTCTTTATCTCTGGGTAAGGATCCCAAAAAATGTTTCTTAGATTTTAAGATCATTGTTACTTTAATTAGCATAGTCGTTATATCGTTCAATGTTTAAAAAACGTTGGTTAGAAAAAGACGATTCGATTATTTTACCAAGGTTGCTACTTACCATTCTCTCGTGAATCACTGGAGTCTGGTTGCAGCAGATGCCAGAAACACAACCAAACACAGATGCAAATATTCCCGTCAGCATCTCTACTGACATAGCGGCCATCATTAGGATGAGAGGCGCTTTCGGATGAATCTGAGGAAGAATGAATAATATAAATAGGCCTACACACACACACAGTATAT
>JAODAG010372013.1:0-10297 GCA_027574785.1 Orphnurgus asper | reverse complement strand
GCTCTCCGTTATTGCCGAAGATATCTCGAGAATATTTTCCACCGGAAGCAACCGACGTTCAGTCGTCAAGAGCGTAGAGGATTCAGTTCGGCGAGAAAAGCGGGAATGACGACACCAGTTTCCGATGGTGGTCTGGAGTGTCGGCCAGCACCGGAAGACCGAAATCCACGTTAGCCGGAAAAATGCGCTTAGACTCGACTATTTCATTCTCATACGTAAAAGCATGGAAGCACGAAGAAGGAGTCGAATTTGATGAAGTAGGTAACTAACGGAAATAGACATTACGACCCAAGGACAGTTCCATAATACATAAATAGTTCTTTTCACGTCTACAGGACACGGACGACGATGTTGAAGAAAATTTATTCTGTAATGATTAATTGGAAACAAAAATATACAAGAAAAATATGTGGATAGTTTCCCCGCATGCGATGGTAATTAAGGACGACCTGCACTGATTAATAGTGATGTCCGATCAACATAAGATTGGGGCTGGGATTCTTGGATGACCTTGTCTTAGATATTATCAAACACACCATGTTCTCCACCACCCTCAATCCACGGAGGTTTCCTTACCTTTAGTCTTCTTTCTGCATCACCGAGTAAATCCATAACAGTGAACCATGTGTTTCTTATTAAAAATCCATTTGATAAAACGTGAAAGAAAAAATGTCTACGTGACCATGATTCACTGAAAGATAAAGTGGTTGAATAATTGTCGTATATAACTCACCTCCACTTCTCTCGTGTTCGTAAAACTGTTCCAATGGTGTAGGGAAGCTGTAAAATTTACAGCCACGTGTAAAAGCTTTGATAAACGGTCAAACGCGTAGGTCCATACACTAGGTCCAGTGGTGAGTAGCCATGTTAACAGTCCGTGCTCGTAATATAATGTAAATGTTCCTCGCAGATAACCTAGTAAAAATAACCTATTATACATGTAATGCTTGACTCGGCGAATCTAAAAGATATAAAAATAACTGCTACTGTTAAAACCCTTTCACTCCTCGGTAATATGGACGAATTCGCTACAACTATGCAGAACTCAGAAGAGAATAAGTTGTGCTGTTGCGAGAAGAAGGTCAAATATCGCCAACGTCATATGGAAAACTTGCGCGCATCTGCTCAACAGCTGTCAAACCACAGCATGTAACACAGTAAATAACTCCGAAAATTATGCCATCCTTAATTAAACTACTTCAACCATTGCTGAACAGTGACCTGGTAATTCGAATATGTCCGCACGGCATTCGAAAGATTAAATAGTCTGCTTTCGAATGACACTAATTTTATATCATTGCCTGCTTCGGAAAAAACGCACTTTGAGAGAAAAACATCCACTATTTAGTAAAATTCCATTGTCAATTGAAAATTGATCTAAAGTTAATCAAACTGAGGGAGTTATTGCAATCAATTCAATAGCAATTCTTCGTCACTTGGCCAATCAATTTAGTTCGTATTCTAAATAAAACTAGTCAAAATTATGTGATTAGTTAAGAGGAAAGATTTGCACTATAGTTCGATATTTTGCTCAACCAAACAGAATCTCGCTACTACATTGTTCGCCAGTGTATTTACAAATTGGAGTTTATACAATGGAACAGTCCGAGGTGGGTTTTACGATGATTGTTGTTCCCTGCAACGTTCTTCACACCTTCGAGGGTGTGGGTGCAGGTTGTCTTACTAACTTTCGATAAATAAAATTTATAAAGAATACCAACACTCCTTGCAACTATTTGAGCAATTTGATTAGTATGTGTTTTCCATTTTAAGTTATTATCAATGATAACACCCGAACCAGTTGAACTATCTAGAACTTTGGAACTATCTAGAAAATTTGAACTATCTAGAACTGAATTTTGTATTTATAGATATTGTTGGCATTATTACGAAATACAATTCATTTAGTGTTCTTTATGGACAATTTGTTATCTGAAAACCAATTTTGAGTTCTAAGGATACACAATCATAGTCATTAAAAAAACATTACTATCATCTGCACACAGTATAGTAAAAACAGTTAGAAGAGACATGAAAAATGTCATTGACATTAATAATAAATAGTAGAGGTCCCAATATAGACCATTGTGATACCTCTCTCTCAGTATTATAATTTGTATTGTTAAATGAGACGTATTGAAGTACCTAAGTACCTAAAATTAATGATCCCAACTTGTTAAGTCTAGCTAAAACAAAAAGAAAATATCTGGATTGTTTTCATTAAGAAGGTACGTAGAATAACCCATACTATGAATTTTGGATGCAACTGATGGGCCGACATTAATAAAATATTCATTAAAGTCATTAGCAAGTTTACTGGTGTCTTGCGTGGTTGTTGCTAATGAACGAACTTGCAGATGACGAATATTTCTTAGTTTTACTTCATTTATTTCTTTCATTATACCATTCATATCATTTTTACAGTTATCAAATCAAAATGTGGTTTAATTTATTTCGATACATACGGTAATTAGTCAAGTTGTCTTGTGAAGGATTCTTTAGATGCGTCTTATTACAATTTGTTTTTAATCTTCATGGATTTAAGAATCCCATTAGTAATCCAAGGATGGCATTTTTTACGACGTTTTGACTTTGAAATATATACCATATGAATATGGAAATCATAATTACGTTAAAAGGTAGCCCTTTCAGCACAACAATCAGCCACTGAAAAAATAATTTGAGTTCGATTTGAGGAGGTTAATGTTAAAATCGCCCATAATGAAGTATTAAGAACGTTCGTTGGTAATCGAATTCAAAATACCATCAATACATTAAATTTTATTACAGGGCTATTGGGTGGTCGATACACAGCGAGTATAGTACACCATGGCGTATACTTTATGGATATTAAATTCTGTTCTGATTTTGAATGATATGGAATCCGGAAGGCTCATTAATATGTATTATTGTGGATTTGTGTATTTTGTGGATCTAGTATGACGTCTTTCACCGTCAGTGTCCTTCACCAAAATGATCTTTCAACTCTGTGACATCTAAGAAAGGTCATTAGTTGGGAGAATAAATGTTGACGAAAATAACACGAACATTGTTGCATTCTTCCAAAATATCAGTGAAGGATTTATGAATGGAATAGTAATGACCAGATGAAAGGGTTTCTGTTTGCCGATATGGAGACATCACAGAAGGCAGCATACCTTCTGTGATGACGTCACATCAATTATCAAGGCACGTTACGATGATGTTACGTATAAAATAGGCGAAATGTTTACATGCTATACGGATATGATAGCATTGGTTATGTAATGATATGTCTCTATCGTAGTGATCCACATCGCCCCAAATCAAGTAGGTGAATTAACGCTGAGATCACTTGGAGCAGGAAGTTGGTTTTGATCCAACTTTGAACTTTTGGACGTTTGATTACACACGGACGGTTGTTACTTACAATTATTTATTCATCTCATCGAGAGATTCAATATTGATTGTCTATTTTACTCTGAATCAATCATATAGTAATATTCAATTCTCATTTTCAATACTGAACAGTACATCTATTTCAAGACAATAGGTCTCTTCATTGTCCTCGATTATCTTTGTTCAAAGGAGAATAGGCCAATCAGTTGTACAGGTAGCGTGCAACGGAATACCAATAATATATCTTGCAACGACAAGCAACAAAGGCATGTTGAGGAGATTTTCATCAACTGTTTTCACCGATGACCACCATTTGCATTAAAAAGTTTGTCTGATACGACTTTTTAATAGTTGCAGTATTAACGTTAACAATTATACTTACTGAAGCCAATCAAGATCGACCAGGTCGTAATCAAAACTTATAATAACAAAATATTCATTGACATAAAATATCGGTATAGCGCCACACCAGATGAATCGGGAAGTAGTTTGTAATTAATTATTGGATGAAACTAACATCTTCTTCGGACGAGTGACTTGTATCAAAGTTGAGTAAATCGTCGTAGCCAAACTAAACGTTTGCGAGACATCGCACTTACAAGCGCTTTTCAAACTGCTCGGGAATATATTTCAGAGGTATAGTAACGTAGCGAAATGATGTTTTCGATCAGAATCGCACTGCGTTTGATCATCTTCACTGGATGGACATGTACAGTTGAAGGTAAGCAGAAAATAATTCATCTAGTGTGCAAAATGTCTGTATATTGGATCAAAAATAAAATATAATATAATACAATATTCCTGTGGGAAACCGCAACCCACGAGTTTCTTTGAAATTTAGGACCAATGAATCTAGTTAGGTGTTCAATGGTTACCTAATGTTATGCAACTGATTATGGTTCCTTTCCTCAAAAACGTTGATGATGATGATGATGATGATGATGAATGTTCAAGCGAGTCTAGTGATCTATGGTGAACTGGAATGAAGTTCCATAGGCATAGGGCGGTATGTTGGAAATTTCGATCACCAAATATTATTTTCGTGCAAGACGTATAGGTATGTTAGTCACTCGTGGCAGGAATTCATATGACCAAAGTACTTCGGGATATGAAATATTATGGCTCGGAAAACCAGTTGCAGAATATTGTCTACCTATACGTACTGTGACTGCATGGACGCCAGTGTAATTCCTTAAGCAACGGGGTAATGGTTATATATCTGCTTGATCTGGTGACAATTCGAGCAACCTTATTCTGGTTCTTTTGTATTCTGGAAAACTGAGAGGATGCCGCACCACAGCGAAGAGAATTAGCAGAATCAAGTCAACTGGAAATTGCTGCATGGACGATTTCTGTTTCTGTTGCTGGTATATATCAAGAAAATTTCGAGGGCGACCAAATCGACAACGATAAAACATTGGGATTTACACTGTTGATCCCACTGTTGATTCATGGTAAGATATTTATCCAAAATCACACCAGACAACGTATCTGCGATGAAGGACGTATGTGGAATTGTCAAAATCTATTACTAGTATGTACTGTATGTGGTGATCACGTGTTGTAACCATGGTGATCACGTACAGTAACAGTGTTGATCACATGTATTATTTGGGGCTAACACGTGGTGAGCACAAACTCTAACCCTAACCCTACTATGGACTATTTTTTCAGCGAAAGAGCCAGTATGCTATTTACTTAAGCAGCAGACAGGTTCGAACAAGAATACTGCTCATGTTGTAACGATTAGTTGCGACGATTACGAGAAACACGACTCTCGTCTCGTCAAAAGGTTCGATTCAGAAGAAGACGTTTCGATTTCTGGTAAGTGTTGTTCCTTAAATGTTCTGGTAAATGTTTGTCCAAGTAATTCCACTGTCTATTGATTGGTCCCTTTTTGTATTCCAGTGTCTCTCAACAGGAAGCCCGTGGGTGTAATGGGCAGCTTGGATGGGTCCATGGAGGAAACAGGGGCAATTGACGGTGATAGAAAATTCTGGGGGTCATACAAATTTATGGGGGTAATGAAAATTTCAGGAGGCACCTGAATAAGCTATCCATATTGACTACATGGATTCATTATCATCCATCACAAAGCTCAAGGATCTCATTGAGAATATCAATGAAGTACAGATCAGGGGCGGACGGGTCCCGTCTTTCCGCAACAAAATTTGTCATTTCAACTTAGTCGTCAAAAACGTTCTTTTTTCTGCGGTGTCCCAGACTGTTCGCCTGGGCTCGCACCACTCAGTCCAGGCCAGGTTGTAACGACCCAAAAAGGTTGAGAAAAACTGGCATGGCATAGACTAAGAGGAACGTAGTACGAATGTTTAAATAAAAAATCAATCATTACTTTTCGGGTGGCTCAGTATACCCATGCAGGCAGACGTGTCGACACATTACTTCTTCAACAACAAGGGGGTGGGGGTTGACCATCGTGCTGCAGTTTCTCAGTAGTCTCCTCCTGTTTCGCATATTTTAAAGGTACATACATCGGTATAAATTAGTCAGAAGTTTCTTCTTTTGCACAAAACAGTCTTGTTACGAATGCTTAATCACCAATTGGAAGACATCCCGGATTCAGTCAACGAACATCGAAACCACTGTTAACAACATCATCCGAGGATTTCAGCCAACGAACATCGAAACAATTTACAACAACATCATCCGAAGATTTCAGTCCACACACATCGAATCCAATTTTAACAACATCACCCGAGAATTCCAGTCAACAAACATCGAAACCATTTACAACAACATCATCCGAACATTTCAGTCCACACACATCGAATCCAATTTTAACAACATCACCCGAGAATTCCAGTCAACACACATCGAAACCATTTACAACAACTTCATCCAAGGAGTCCAGTCAACAAACATCGAAACCACTTTTAGCAACATTATCCGAGTCTTTCAGTCAACAAACACCGAAACCATTTAAAACAACATTATCCAAGGAGTCCAGTCAACAAACATCGAGTGCAATTTTAACAACATCATCCAAGGAGTCCAGTCAATAAACTTCCAAACCACTTTTAACAACATCATCGCAGGATTTCAGTCAACAAACATCGAAACCACTTTTAGCAACATTATCCGAGTCTCTCAGTCAACAAACACCGAAACCATTTACAACAACATCATCCAAGGACTTCAGTCCTCAAACATCGAATCCATTTGCAACAACATCATCCACGGAATTCATTCAACAAACATCGAAATCACTTTCTTCATCATCCGAGAATTCCAGTAAGCAGAGCACAAAGCCATTTTCAACAATATTATCCGACGATTCCAGTCAACGAACTTCGAAACTTCTTCAACAGCCTCATTCGAAGAGTCCACTCAACAAATATCGACACCATTAACTACAACATCATCGGATGAGGTCAGTCAACAAACATCACAGCCATATTCCACACCATCATCTGAACATCTGGCAACACCTGGCAATAAGTGTACATCTTCGGCAGCGAACAATGGAGGTAGGCTATTAGATTACTGTATTAAGATGTTTAAAGTTGTCATAAACCGGTATCTTATGACAGTGAGTAAAAACAGCTTAGCAAGTAAGCTGGAGTAGGTTTTAATTACCCCAGGTTTTCCCCATTGTTAGTATTACGGAGAGTCATGGGTCTGGATGAGAAAGGTTTAAGAGCAGCAGGCGTCGAGGCATGTATTGTAGGCCACAATTGGCCCACGTGTTATCAATTTAGTGCTACAGGGCGCAGTAGTACATAGGAGTCCAACATGAAACAGTTGGCAGTAAGAAGGTAATATCACAATCTGCTGATCACCAGTACGTACTGTTGACTGTTCGAGTGTTCATTGTTATTGCTAGTTCTTTCTCATCAGTTTTGTACTCGTTTTGGTCATATACGACAGCACGGCAGGATGACGGCAGGATCACGCTACCGGCTATAAGCAAATGGCCTTCACAATTACTGAAAACATGAAATGTCGTGAGATCCGTGTGTTGTCTTCAGCATAGGCTATGTATTGCCAAAATGATTTGTTATTTTCATCTTTAGTCTTGTTTTACGGCAATGTCGGGCTCAGCTAACTCCATATATAGCAAAGATCATTATATCATATAAAGCAAAGATAAATTGATCCACCTATCAGTCCCAATCCTATTTCGATTGGACTGTTAACTTAATCCTTGAACTACCAACAATTTGTATCACCAGTAGTAACGAAGCTAGAGATATCTCAGTGACACGCAGAGCTCGACCCCGCGCTGCTTACCCCGTTTTAAACTCTAAAATGAGCAGAAATGTTATAGCGGCGATGACGTCATCACAAAACTACCTACGGCCTTCGGATTAGAAATTACCGCCAAACCGTACATCGGTGGCTCGAGCTATGAATCAACGGAGGCTACACGCATGGATAAGTACACGATACCACTTGGATGGTTTGGTGTTAAGAATTAACATTAATTAATTATTTAATTTAATAACACTCAATTTACTACGTCCATGTGCATGGATGTGAAATGATGAATCCTCGCTATAATTCATGATTTCTTAACAATATCGTCTGATTTTGTTCTAGAAGAGTGTTCTATGTTGTGCTGGCTGCATGAAGTGATATGAGTAGTTCATTCCAGTAATATAATTATAGGCCTAACAATTAGTGCACACTGTCCATGTTGCTTGATTAAAAATTCTTAGCAGTTTTAATTCTCTCTGCTTTCGTTCCCAGATGGTTCCCATAAGCATGTATTTACGTTTCTGCCTTTGGGATGCGTCCGTGAAAATGCCATAGTTAACGTCTTCATTGGGGTCATCTGGAAGAATTTGTTCTCCTCAGTTTAACGTCGAAGATATTATCGAGTTCACTCTGGAAGCAGGCGAGGGCGAATTTTAAAGACTCTCCATTCGAGCCGCATCCAATAGTAGTGAGGTATATTATTCAAAACAGTACACCACCGTAGTCATAACTGCAGACGAGGAAATAGTAGTGTACGGAATGCAAGAATGCAAGAAGAATTCCAGGGCCGATGCCTCAAATCTGTGGCAGATCTAGGAACCGAGTACCGAGTGGGTACACACTGGAATGGATTAGATAGCAGCCATGTCGGCATAGTCGCCGTCAGCGGCGGGATGACATCGGTGACGTTATCCCAAAATCGTACCGGAGATTTGAGTATCGCGTTATCACAATATCAGGCCTACTATTTTGGGGGTAATTTTGACGTCACCGGTACTCACATCGTCGCCGATGGGAACGTATTCGTAATAGCGGGCAGTATAGATGACGCTGGCGCTCTAGATGGTCTTTCCGAATCACTGGAACCATTGTCCGAATGGGGTACAATTTTCTCATGCGTGTCCTTTGCAGCGATCGATTCTTGCGCCGATGAGATACTCGTACTTTCCAATCACCAAAATACAGAGATTCACATCTATGACGTCATCGACAGTTCCTTCATATTGCATAAGGGGAGTCCTTTACAAATGAGATAACATTCCCGACGGTCGATTCTGTTTCGATTAGGTTACGTCATCTAAACCGATCCGCGTGTCACATTTCTTTGGGGAATTATCGATGATCTACGTACCACCGTTCAGTGAAAAAAAGAATGAAATGTTTATACCAGTATTCACAGAAAAATATTGGAACGTAAAATTCTATATCAACGTATGGTTGTCTTCCGGCGGTCAATCTTCTGACCTCGCCCTGGATGGCGATGACTCCACTGCTTGGGTGACTATCGGAGAGGACAAGTGGGGTAACGTCACCCTGCAAGCGTCCCCTAGCAACCTAGGGGCTCTCTTTCTTTGAAGCAGCAACAATAACATTTTATCGGCAGTAGCGTACGCCATCTCAGAGAATCAGTCGTACTCATGCGCCATAACTTGACTCGCACGTTTTCAAAATAGTGCGAAAATACGCATAAAAAATTATACCGTCGTCTCCTGGACCGCAACGATACAGTATAAGTATCTAGCTAAAGATGGATTGAACAGCTGTACTGTTAAACAGCGCTTAGCAGCACGTGTACGTAAACAGCGTTACTCGATGATCTAACTTTGTTGAAATAAAAATGTGTCGTCTCGGATATGTGTCATCTTTCTTATCACTTTGGATCACGTAATATAAAGTGATATGATCAGCTTTCCAAGTAGACTCCTCTAAATTATGGCAAGTATGAATAAGACAGTAATGGAGACCACAAATGCAACTTAAGTTGTAAGTCAACTTAGATTAGGAGATGCCTGTGTTTTCTTTCTTGTTTAAATATGTGTTAAGTAAAACCTTTCGCACGGACCCATGAACAATTTGAATGCGTATAGGAATGAAACATCCCACCAAATTGTAAATTAAATAGGCAACCTACGTTTACTGGATAATTACAAATATTGGTATAAGGTAGTTCTTACCTCTTTTGATAATTGTTATACGCTAACAGATAAAAGCTATACCTCGTTAATGGCTAGCATGATTAAACCGATCAATAACCTCTTGTACGTACCGTTACACTCTCCTACTAAACCAAGCCCAATAATTTCCCCATCGAACACTGCATTACAATGACTGTATAGAAACGTTAACGTACCCTGATTTGTTTCAGCCAATCAGCATTCGCTAATCTTCGATTGATCAACTTCTAGACTAAGTTAATTCCTGCCAACACTACTATCACCCTTTAGTGAAAGCACATTGACTTCACAAATAAACCTATTTACACTCCCATTAAAACGTCGACTAGTCCCAAGAGACATTCACCTCTCCGAACTTTGTGTGACCGACCTCATTCAAATGGTACAAGAAAGGAAAACTGACTCCTGTCAGCAATGCATACAAATGAACATAAATTAATCAGCAGGTACATTAAAGGATACGTCCAGGTTCCTTAAAACTCATTGAAATCTGTACCAATGTGTAGAGAAAAATAAAATATCCCGTT
>JAODAG010371902.1:0-19081 GCA_027574785.1 Orphnurgus asper | reverse complement strand
GTATATATACTATATATACTATATATATACTATATATTTATATATATATATTTATATGTATATATTTATATATTATATAATTATATACTATATAATATAATAGTAGTAGCTATTGACATTCCCAATTTTGAGTGCGCCCTCACTTCCTCGTTGGATTTTTCTTTCTGAACTCCTGTTTCCTATTATTGCATTGCAAATCTAACAAATTCATCGTCCGTCGAAATGTAAGTTTATAAGAAACGTATTAATAAAGAACGCCTTGACCAAGACTTAATCTGAAGACAGCTAGCAGCAAGTGTGTGGTATGTTGTATGATACACGGGCTAACAATATCCCGTGCACCTAGCTACAAGGACTAGTCAACATACATCCACCGCGTGACGGAATACATATGACCCCCACACATATATTATACATACAGCAAATAGAACAAGACAGATTTTTAGCATAATACTCAAGCTCAAACATCACTAATTTATTTATACATTTTCAGCTGAGTTAAGCCGTCTCTGCAGTCCATGATATAAACTCGAATATTGGTTCTTTCTATCCCGGCCTGCCTGGCATAAAATCATGGCAAAAAGTAAGCCTCTATGAAATACAAGGGTCAAGCTGCATTATGCATCAAGCGCTTGTGTGTCACTTGGCAGTTCTGATAGTTTGAACTCAGGGAGAGCTACTCTTGATCTAGGGAGAGATTCTCTTGAAAAGTGTTATGCTACATTAATTCGCTGAGACTAAGATTGAGTACGAATCAAAGGCAATAATATATTGATCTGGCGTTGTATACGAAACGACTGGTGTAATTAGTCTAATACAAGAAATCAGGTGTTGTGTTTTGTTTTGTCAACAAGACTCACGTTGACCTGTTACAAATTACAGTAGTGAAGCGTTATGTTACGTTAATACTAGTAGTAGTAGTAGTACTAGTAATGGTAGTACTAGCGTTATATTTGTTACGTACTGTACTCGTTACTAGGTCGCATATGTAGCTTTAAAATACCCTAATTACCATTTGCGTTACCTCGTTTAAGAAGAAAATTATTACAACTAATCTCAAAATGGCTGCAACCGAGGATATGAAAGATCTAAATATAACAAGTGAAGAACTCGATCGTCTGCAGAAGGCTTTAAAGGATGAACAATTCCGTAAAATGTTTGCTGAGTATGCGGAGGAAATCAGCAACCCAGAGAACCGTAAAAAGTATGAAGAGGAGATTGCTGAGCTGGAAAGAAATCGAGGTATGGACGTCAAATTTATCAACCCTGAGCCAGGATTTGTGATCAAAACGAGTGTCGATGGGGAAAAGAAGGCTTTCTTGAACTTTTGCAAGAACGAAAACATAGGGAAACCGCAATCGAAGGTCAGAAAGCAGAATGACCAGCCAGGATACCAATGGTCTATCCCTCACAGTTTATCCCCACGTAGGGAAGATTTAGATAAGGCAGGTAACAATTGTGTCGTATTCGACTGTGTGTTTCACCCAGATTGCTTTTTAACAGCTGAAAAAGACCCCCGCTTTAAGAAAATGATTGAAGACACTGCATATGATGCAATCGAGCGAGTATACAAAGTAAAGTTGGACAGAAATAATTTGAAACCATTAAAGAACATGACATACAAGGGCAGAGCATCTGCAACAGTAATTCGAACTCCCAATTCTCAACGAACAACCACTCAGGATGATGGCGTTTCGACCCTTGAGTTGCCTTATCCATATGATAATGACCACATAGATGTCAATTCTAATGATCTTGTGACAAAAAGTGGAAGGAGAGATGCTCAACATAATGGATCTTTTGGAAGTGGTGAGAAAGAAAGTAGTACTCATGGGCCCTCTGGTCCAACTGCTCCAAAATACACTATAACCCACCGAGGACTGTTGGACATGCAACAATTTGTCAATGCTCCAGATTCCAGACCCTCAACTCGTCCACAAGAGCTGGTAATTAAAATTGAGCTACCTCTGCTCAAATCCGCCTCCGGTATCCAACTCGATGTATTTGAAAAGAGCATTTACCTCGAGAGCTCCATCCCTGCAGCTTACAAGCTTGACATACCTTTGCCATTCCCAGTTGATGAAAACCACGGAAGTGCCAAGTTTGACAAAAGCAAGTCTTGCATGGTTGTGACGCTTCCTGTTCAGCCACAAGAAATCCCACCATTACCAAATTTTGCTCCAATTGAGGATAAACCCCTACTAGTGGAAGAAATCGTCAATGGCAGCGAAAGTGAAAAGGGCCACCAAGAAAAAGGATATGATAGTGAAAACAGCAGTGTTAATCCATCTGTAGAGAAAGATGTGATGCAGAAAAGTGGACTTGTTAATGAAGTCCCGAAAGAGACCGATTCATCAAAAGGCAGTGAATTGTTGCTAGCTTGCGACTTTCAAAATAGTAATATCACCAGTTTTTCTGAAGATGCCATACCAGCAAATGCAAAAGATGTGCCACTACCTCAGAAAGATGGTGAATTTTTCAATCAAAATGCCAAAGCAATGTCTGTAGAAAATGGTACATCTCCTCTTCCTAATTATGGCAAGTTTAGATTTCCAGAATTTTCTTTCCATCAAAGAGAAGAAACTGTTTCCATCATTGTAAATGTCCCTGGTGCATCTCCTTCATCAGTCAAGACAAACTTGTCCCAAGATGGACAAAATTGCTGGATTCAGCTTCTCTCAAACGATGGAAGAGAAACCGCCTTTGGCCTTCATTTGGTGTTTCCTCACGGGTCAGGGGTCAGTTCAGTTTCCTTTGATGTCAACAGCTGTAATGTGGTCTTTCTGTTCCATAAAAAGAAAGGTGTTGCAGAGTGGCAGTCATTCCATGCAGGACCAAATGAAAATAACCTACAGGTAATGGATATTATTACATTTGATACAATTTATACATCATGAGATTGCATCATGTGATTGACAATATGAAAGTAGAAAGATGGTAGAAGTATTAGTTTTCAAAGCTGGTGTCCTGACTGTACAGTAAAGTCTCCTTAGTAATACAGTACAATTATAATAGTTATTCGTATACAACTTCTCGAAGGATAGATCAGCGTCCGGTTAATCTCATGATTGCTCTAAATTGCCTCGGGAAGATACTGCACCACTTGCAGTCACCAAAGTTGTCTCATTTCAGGAACATGTCTTTTGAAAGGTAGTAGCTAAATATTCTACCAATCTCCCCCTATACAAATCTAGAATACAAACAATAAATGTCCAAGCCAATGTCACTGAGGAATTGTAAAGAATAGTGTACATGGCATTGACAATAACAGGAAGTGTGCAGCGAATTGTTCATAAGGTCACACAGGTACTGGCCAGTGCAGCTCATGTTTGGTTAGCAATTAAATGGAGGCCCTGGTGGGTAACCCCTAATACTTACTGGTTAGGATTTTACTAGCAGACTTACCCTAATCTTACTATAAGGTACTACAAGGTAAGCAAGTTAGTAAGAGTAAGTAGAGTGCTGGTTATCAGAGAGGTGATCCACTGATTTGGACTGAAATAGGCGATAATTTAGACGCTAAAATAATTCAAGGCTTAAGTTCTTTTTTAATATCATTATGATCTAACCCTCACCGTAAAACTACTATAACCTCTCAAAGTAAGGAATAGGGTTATAATTGTTCAATTGAAACTGGTTTTTTTGCAAGGGTTTTCCAACCCCTTAGTTAGAGAGGAAATTGTTAAACTTGAATTTGTGCAAATTAATGCACGTGATTTAACCTGCATTAGGATGACATTTTAATTAAATGTTGAGTGTAGACTATGTTGTAATCTTGCCTTTAGGTTTGACTTTTATGAATACGACTTATTGTAATCATCTTTCTTATGTTTAGTAGGTTTATTTTAATCAAAGTAGCTTCAAGATAATTACTGGGTTCTATTGTTCTACAGTAATGTGTTACAAGATTGCCAGTCAATGCTGCTCAAACTGGTGTTGTTGTTGTTGGGTCAACTGTATTCCTAGCGTACAGTAGGTCCTTTACTATGGAAAGCCAAATGGACAAATTACATGTTATCACCCCGAGTCTGTATAGTGTTTTCTTTATATCTAAGGAGGCTTTTTCAGTTTCTGTAAAATGGATTGTTGTTGTATTTTTTGCAGATATAAGAAATAAGGTGGGAGGTACAGTCGATTTAATAGCCAAGAAAGTTGGAATCATTCAAAAGAAGAGGTGCATCCATGATTTGTTTACATCCTCATCATGTATATGTTTTGCTACACATAATTGACTTCTTCTATTACTTACAGCTGAAAAAGTTTACAACAAAATGCAACATCAAGGAATCTTTTCGTGACCTTACTCTGGAGAGCCGGACGCATGCAGGGGGATCAAACAATACGGAGTTGAAGTCGGCAAAAGTTGTTGGTAAAGGAGAGGGTGGCCTGGCCATTGAGCTTGAGGTACAGTTCATTCTTATCTGAGGGTGCTGGGGGTAGAGAGGGCTGCGGGTAACATAGTTTTGGGTGGTTGTCAGGATTGTCACTTTTGGAGCCTCTGCCAAGAAAACTACATCAAATTTGAAAATTGAATTTGTCACAAAGTATTTAGATCTATTTAACAAGTTTAAGTACTGCAGTGCATAGATGAATACAAACAGGAGAGTACTTCTATACATGCAGAACAAATGTATGCAGGAAGTCAGCATCGCTAGGCAGTCAGTGGCCATGCTCTGTTGAAAAACGTTGAAATTTATGTAGAAGGGCTAAAGACATACAGTGTTTGTTGAGTTTCATTTACAGTAACTTGTGATTCTTGTATGACAAGGTTGTGGGGATATTTTTTATTGATTTCTTGCCTATGCGACCATGGTGGCGTCTGTCATGTGTTTGTGATGATGGCCTGTTGGACTGAGGTCAAACTTGGTGTATACGTTGGTCATTGTCAGCAGATTATCCTATTGTTTTTGGTGTAGCTAGTATCAATATCTCCACCACTGAGGGTCTGATCTTCTTCAAACTTGGTACGAAGGTGTCAATATGCCTAACATCAGTACACACATACAGTAGGTCATGCTATAAATTTGAATCGTTATATTTGTCAAGGAGAAGAGGCAAGAAATCTAATAGAATGAGCCTGTCAACACAAGATATTTATAGACACTTCAAATGGACTTGAGCCATGGGTCCTTCATACCTGACATGAAACTGAGTGATAATAGACAATTAGCACATAGGCCTATCTATGTCACTGAAACAACTGAATTCAGTTGCATTCGTTAATGGTCACGTGCAAATATATTGAAAACAATAGCAGCATTTCCCTCCACCTATTCTGCCCATGTCAGTTAATGACAGTTACTTCTGGAAGCTCTATATTGGTATGTTTGGAATGTACTGTAATAACTGCTACTCCCTATCACAGATTGTAGTGGAAGGAAAAATGAACTTGGATAATATCATTAATGTTTGATAATGTGTATCTTGTTTCTTTAGTGGAGTCACTGTTGGGTGTATGGTTCCAGAGTCACTTATCCTGCATCAATTATGTTGTTGATTTATTTTACAAGTGTCAAAAGGTCAGGTTTGTTATTGCTTGGTTGTGTATAGTGAGAGAGAAAAATAGATTCTCATTTGTTTAGGAATAGGGTCAAGAGTTCAAAGTCCAGTGCCAATTTATATATCAAAACTTTACCTTTGCAATATTAATTAAAGCTGTTTACTTAGTTTAAAATATGCCAGTGCTTTAATTCTAAGTTATGTACTGTTCTGTCTAACAGTAATGAATAATGAGTGTGTTATAGGAGTTTCTACATTAATATATGGGGTTCAATTGGCTCCATTTCATCATTAGTAATTCTGAAGACTATTTAAAGTGTTACACTTAAATTTGAGTAGAAGAATATACTATACCCTGGTGTGTAGGATCTATTTGATGTGTGGATCTTCTCTTTCATTTCGGCTGGTATGGTAGCGTAGACAGAGAATAAAAATAATATAGGCCTACAGTGAGATTATTTAAATTCACTGTTTTTGAAGAGGTTTGTTTGGAAAGAGATAGATGTTTTTTATTCCTTGGTCATAATTACGTGTGCCTGCGTGCATGTGTACAGTATCCGCGTAAGCGATGCCTTGGCATGTAAACATGATTTCTCCTAATGTACCATACATCTTGGGCAAACGTTGTATTCCACATTAGTGACTATAGGAGTGCAATGGTCCATGATTACTGTCATGAATCGTGTCATCACTGGAATGCACTGTAGGTCGAAATTGTCTCCTAAAAAAGCAATACATCATTGTCTTAATGTTACATGTCAACACGACTAATAACACCTTGCCATATATCTACAACACTATGTACGTTATAGAACTCACCTGGCATATCTAGGAATCTTCTCTTGATTTGATTGCACATATCAGACCAAGGGCCACTTACATGTGTTGCCTTCATTGTTACATTAAAGTTCATGTATTTGCAAGAGATCACAAACTGGCACGCTGATTAAAACTGTATTTCAAGCTGGTAGCCAATTTTCCCTGAGGCCTTCAAACATAATTGCAAAACAGGTAAACAGCTACAATAGGTAAATGGAGTAATAAGACAGAAAAGGAAACTGAAATTTTAAAGATTACAACAAAGGATTAAAGCAAGATGGTAAAGCTTAAAGTATGAAGTTACAAACCCACCCCCCCAAAAAAAAAATATTCAACAATCGTGTAAAATAGAATTAAGATCCTTGATGAAATCATTCAAAGCAACGCTTAAAGTGATTGATGTTTGGAGCCATCTTTAGCCAATGATTCTATAGCTTTGCACCAGTATTGGAAACCTCCTTTTATGAATTTTTGTTCCTCCTCTAAGATAAATGTTTGTACCCATTGGAATATAATACCCTAGAGGGAATGTCAATAAATACAGTAGTTTGATTCTTCCTAATATATCTTGTCACATTAGTTTTGCATCAATTCTGCCGGTATTTTTGTTTAAGTGACACGCCATAATTCAAAATTGAAGTCACCAATAATAACTGTAATAAAAAGTAATAATAAAATATATTTTGTCACATTTATCACATCGTAAATCGAATTTGCAAAACCTGCTCTTGACTTAGGTGGATGGTATATTAAACCCAAAAACATCCTCATAGAGAAAGCAGGCTTGGACCTCTAACCAAATAGATTCAATATTTGGAGTTTTAACTCATTCTTCCTTAAAAAAGTGTCTTTATCAATGTAAATTAACAGCACCCCCTCTGTCCTTATCACAATTCTGCCCTTACGTTTGTTTTATACTCTGGTAAACGTTTTTCATTGTTGAGGTAACTTCAAAATGACCCGTTTATTTCTTTGATATTATTATTAACAAATCTGAATTCTATTAAAGCATTTCAGATTACCGATTCCTTTGGTGGCCAAACTATATATACAACATAATATGAACCTCAATTGTATTGTACTCTTTGTGGTGGTATTTTTCATGGTATACTGTATACTGCCGTCTTTCACTTTTCTCCACAGTGATGTTGGATGGATTGCACTTAGAAATTTCATTCAATTTGGCTTGTAGTATGTTTATCTGTTGCAAGGCATTCACCAGTTGCCTTTGAGATGCGAGTCACCCAGTAGTCGTAAGCAGGGTGGGCAGAACCATTTCGATTAGCTGCAGTACTACTACTGTAGGTGGTTTTCCAGACCAGCAGAAAGGATTCACACCACAAAGTTGCATGATGCAGGATATGTCTCCTTGTGGGCTGACACATTATTTAGAACAATCTGAGTTGAGAAGCACCAGGCTGCAATGTCCAAATCCATTAACAGCTCCATAATATATCATTGAACTTCAACTACAATGTAGATGCTAGGCTCCACTAAAGTATGTAAAGTATATAAAGCTAACTTTACCCTGAGTAGTTTTTGCATTCAGTTATGTATCGAAGTCTCTAAAATAAATTTATCTTTCATATCCTGGTCTAAACCTCCAATATGGCTCCTAGGAACGTCCTTTTGTTAAGATGGATATCTCTGTAAATACCTTTTACAGTATGTGAATTTGTGTATATGATTTGGTGAGATTTTACGACACAATTTGAGCTAGGCACACAGTATAGTGTGTCACTGCTCTCTTCTGTGTGACAGTTCTGCATGATTTCTTCCATCAGTTATTTCTATGACAGGAATATTTGGAAGAAGAATTCTGGTTCTGTAAATTTATATTCTGTATGTAATTTTTAAACTGCTAATTAGTTGATGTGTTTGTTGTCTTGCCATTTCAGTTCAGCTCAAAAGGTGAAGAAGCGGAGGAAGGCATTGTTTCAGGAGATGTTCAGGTTACCGACCGGGATACCGATTCTGAGCTGATTGTTGATATCTGCAGCAGCTCTCTCTCTGAGACCGCTTCATCTCCATCCCACGACAACTCACCTCTCTCCCCAGATAGCCTTTTAAAGAGCTCCATCAGAACTCAACGAAAACGCTCCTCCAAGTCTGTCAGTTTCAGCGATGAAGTGGTCGTCGGGACCTTTGTGTCCTTCCAGCGTAGAAGGGGCAGAAAGAAGTCTCCTCATATCAGTAAATCAATGCAGAAACTCAAAGCCCCTGCCCAAGAGACCTGTAGCGACTCTGAACTGGTCCTGTCCTACAAAGGAGGAGATGACAGTGAGGAAGATCTCTGGAATATCCCTCCTCGGAAGCACGTGCATCGCCAATCCAGTAGTGAGTCAGAGTCGGATATGCTTAGTCCATCCAGAGGAAAAAACAAAAAGTCTAAAGGGTCAAGAAGACGTCGAAAGGAAAAGGCTAGGAAAGCCCTGATAATTGGGAGCTCGTTGGAGGATTGTGAGACAGGGCCCAATGAGGAGGAGGAGGAGGATGTCTTTACATATGGACCTTTAAATGAAGCTGATACTGTTGAGGTCAAAGGTACAAAGGTCACTAAGAAACCTGATGATGCTCCTCCTATACAACCATCTGCATCCAATAGTTCTCAAGTCTCCTCTGGTGATGTAGATAAATGTTTGGAGCCCAATGACAAAACAGTACTTGACCGTGAGGTCAAAGATGATATGGATGAATTGGGAGCAGGTGAAGATGGGGAATGGACAACTGTGACCAAAAAGAGACATCACAAACCTGACTTGGAAAAGACAGAAGAACAAGAAGTAACAGTTGAGGTAGAGCAGGATGATGAAGTTAATAAGCAGAAGGTCCACAGCCAAGAAAAGGAGGAAGAAATCGTGGACCTTCATAAGTTGGACCATCATACTGAGAGTGCCGTGGAATTCTCTAACAAGGTCATCTTTGATTTGGATGACTAAATTAGCTCGGTGACACAATTGCTTAGCGAAAACTATTTGTCAAATTTTGTTATTCTTAGTTTGGTTTTGCATATTTTCATGATTTGGAGGCTTTTTTTAGACTTAACTGTACAAGCAAATTAAAATCTGCCAAATCTTAAACACCAGTATTTGTTGTTATGATGCCACAGGCAATTCATTGGAAGCTATGTGTGCAGTTGTACTGGAGTGTGTGCATGTGTGTATGTTGGATTGATGTCCTTGGTAGTGTATGTTGGTTATGGCATCAGATGATCCCTATTTTCTTTAACGTGGCTAGCATGCATTTTAATGAGTCTATGGGGTTTAATGTAATTTTCTTGCAAACAGTAGCAATAGACCATCTATATTTTATAAAATAAACCAAAAAAATTGACTCAGGACCATTGAATCATGTGTCTTGAATTTGTAGGCTTCAATCTTTCATGTTTCTAAATAAGAATACCCTTATGTTTCAAGGTTTTTTAGAAGCTATCATACCTTAGTTATTTTTGTTCTTTTCATTTTTCACCTGCACAATTCAACCTGTTCTGATTAAATAAAGTGCACAAAGATGACATTTATAGGAGTAATAAATTTGCCAGTTCTATGAACTTGGGTTTATTTTTATATTGAGGAAATGAAATCATGCAAAAAGTACTGTGAATGTGACTACCACTTTTCATGTTTGGGAAGTGATTTATACCTACTGGCTGACCATCAGACTGAGAACTGTAGCTTACTTAAGAGGGTCTATTAAGACTTGGATTAAACTTGAGGAAAGCTTACTCGAGATTTCTTCTTAATACACAATTGGTAGAGATGACATAGCCTTTTGCAGGTCAAGTGAGGTCAAGTTCATTTAAGGCATCGGTCGGCACAAACATTCCTAACAGCACCGTTGTCTTAATGTATACAGAAGATACCTCTGTGTCACTTGTGTTCCATATACACTACTGGTACACTAAATATTAGTTTTAGTACATAACTGTATTGCTCTCTAATTAGTTTTACTACATAACTGTATTGCCCTTTCATTGGTTTTAATACATACCTGTATTAATATCTCATAGTTTTAATTCATAACTAATAATATCATTAGTTTTATGCATAACAGTATTAATACATAACTATTGAACTCTCATTAGTTTTAATACATAATGATTAATCTCTCCTTGGTTTTAATGCATAACTTATTAATTTCTCATTAGTTTTAATACATAACTGTATAATCTCTCATAAGTTTTAATACATAACTGTATTACTCACTCTTTGTATATTTATATTTACAGCAACACTGTGGTTCTTCTAAGAATAATTATGCATAACTGCAATATTTCTTAAAGAGGGCCACATTGGCATTAAAACTTATCAAGTTCTGTTAACATGGTGTTTTTGAACAGTGTAAAAACATTGCAACCTTTTACAGGAAAGCATAAAAGTTGTCAATCTGTACATCCAATGTCCAACCAACAACGGTGTCAATTTGATTACTAACAACCACCTTGAACCTACATACCATTGCCCCCCCCCCCCCCAAGTTGTTTTATTACTGTCCACTGGGAATTTCTTTTTATTGAACTTTAAGACTTTAAAAAGGTAGAAATGTACAAATTTAGAATTACTATTCAATGTAATAGAAAGTGAGGTTAGTTTACAGAGCACTGATGGGGAAAATCTACTACGATAATATCATATTATCACAGTATTATTACAGTTGGTTGGCTATTTTTAGTAGAGTACGAATCTCATGTGAATAGTTGATTGAATGGGAGTAATGTACTATATGGAGATAAGAAGACGTACATGGCTGACATACAGCCACCAGTCTGTAAATACCCGGCCTGTAATTACCTTGTCTAATACTTCATGGGCTAATATCATTCAGTGGATGCGCCTACTACCAGCAGCTGGAGTATGCAATATGGCATTATTCTGCCATGCTGAAGTCTGGATGTGTACGTATTCTTCAATATACTTTGAATGAATTGTTTTACACTGCTATGTGGATCTCCTAAGGAGGAAGTTGTCAATGAAGTTGACATTAAAAGCACAGACGGACAACATAAATGGGGTGGGTGTTTTGTTCTTCGAATTTATAAAGATATTGCTGAATTGATTAATTAAACCTCTGTGACACTTTAAATAACAGGCTCTGAATACAAGAGTTGCGCATCTTTGCCTTATTTCTTTGTCTGATTACAATGTTGACTCTGGTATCCCATAAGGGAAGGGAACAAGATTATGGACACTGGTATCCCATAAGGGAAGGGAACAAGATTATGGACCATGGTATCCCAAAAGGGAAGGGAACAAGATTATGGGCCCTGATATCCCATAAGAGAAGGGAACAAGATTATGGACCCTGGTATCCCATAAGGGAAGGGAACACGATTATGGACCCTGATATCCCATAAGAGAAGGGAACAAGATTAAGGACCCTGATATCCCATAATGGGGAATGGAACAAGATTATGGACCCTGGTATCCCAAAAGGGAAGGGAACAAGATTATGGACCCTGGTATCCCATAAGGGAAGGGAACAAGATTATGGACCATGGTATCCCAAAAGGGAAGGGAACAAGATTATGGGCCCTGATATCCCATAAGAGAAGGGAACAAGATTATGGACCCTGGTATCCCATAAGGGAAGGGAACACGATTATGGACCCTGATATCCCATAAGAGAAGGGAACAAGATTAAGGACCCTGATATCCCATAATGGGGAATGGAACAAGATTATGGACCCTGGTATCCCAAAAGGGAAGGGAACAAGATTATGGACCCTGGTATCCCATAAGCAGTGGTTGAATCCCGAAGCCAAGCCATAAACACTTTTCATTGGAACTCGCAGGGTAGTACATGAAAAGACTTCTCCCGAAATAGAAAACTAAAAACAAAAACTTTCGGTCGCTTAGTGCGCAGCGGCAGTTTTTGTCTTATTTAATTTGAAGAACATGTTATTACCGGAAGCCAGTAAATACATGAATGTTTGCGCGCAGTAGGGCACTGTTCTTTAGTGTTTGTTTATTATACGTTGTTGCCATGAGTGGGCCTACTAACGGGCAGTCACGCCTCAATTTACGTCAGTGTACGTGTTATATTGAACAGAAATATTTATAGGAGTGATGAAGCGCAGTGCGTTCCATTTTCTGACACTTGTGAATATGCCGCCGAATACGGGTAGTGTGTTCGCTTCTTTCCTAATAACAGTCTTGTTCACGACTCTTGAACAAGACTAATTAAGGTAAATTGGTCGTACATAACCTGAGTACCGTACGCATCCGACTAATAATTCCCCTTTACCCGGTTTCAATTACTTCCATTTGTGTTATCCGTACTAAAATTCTACTAAAGGCGACCTGGGATAAACCAATTTCAGTGCAAGTTCCAATCGAAATGTACAACACAAAGAACGTCGTTACCAATAATACTTTCCCTTAAAACCCCATGCTGTATGATGAAATATTTACTGGACACAGCAACCTTATGGAAAATAAACAAATATCACAATAAATATCATTGCAAGTACAAGTCATATAATTTTGACAGCCTGGTATTCATCTCACCTAACATTAAGTCAATGGATCTGCTGTGTACTATGGTATAGTCCCATACTTACCATACCATGGACGCGTGTATACGCCATAATATAGGTGGGTTTACAGGCAGGGGTGGCGAATTGTTTGAATTATTGGGGGGGGGGGGACATTTACCAAAGAGAACGCTTTGCGCTACTAGCCAGGGGTATAGTTGGGGTCCAGGGGCCAAGCGATTTGGTGCAATCTAGAGGCCTCAGATAATGTATTTCTTGTACTAAATGCAGTGCATTTTACCAGAGAAATGGGACAATTGTTTTTATATAATTCGAGAAAAAATATGAATGCAAATAAATTTAATAATAGTTTCCTTGGTTTATAACGGGTCTAAGAGAAGTATGTGTTCCTAATGAAATGCAAACAGGACCGTGAATATGACGTTCTACTTAGAGTGACATGATTGTCCAGTCACAAGCTTAGAACTATTAGAATTCTAACCAGAAAGCCAAAAGGCTACAGTATCAAACTACCATCAAATGACAGCAGATACATAAGTACAGATAAAACCTGCCAAAAGCATTTTTTCTAACTCGGTTCATACTCACAAATTCATTTGCTATCGATGTTATATCTAGTTTATCCATTCGATGTTTGTGAACATTGCATACTGCCACCCAGTTCAATCTCCTCTGAGCTAAAGTGCTTCTCAGCCATGTTTTCAGACGTCTGAGGGCACTAAATGAACACTCTACCTCACATGAAGACACAGGGCAAACAAGTAGCAATCTCAGCAACTGCTCCACCTGTGGAAAAAGCGATCGCATTTCTTGTGTCATTTCACGTAGAGATGCACGGAAATCAAACATCGTAGTAAGGCTCAAAACTCTGGGAGAACATCTTAAGTTGGTTGTAGAGTGTTTCGCGATCAAGTTCAGGATACATCACTGTCCATCTCAGCTTTCACCAAGGTGTTTTCAAGGCGTTCGTATTATTCCCAATCCATTCTCCGATGTTCTACTGAACATGTCCCTAATCTGAGAAGTAGGCTACCTAAATTTGTACGGTAGCCAGCGACCAAAACTTCTTTGCCGGTTTTTTTTTAATTAAACAAGAAGATGTTTCGTTACCTCCCACATCCCTCCTTCTACAGCAGTCACACGTGACGTGTGTGATGTGCATTAATTGATTATTGGATGATCTCTATATATCACATACGGGTAGCCTACTTGTGTCATGTTTCAATTAGAATTCGATATGATTTACTTGTACTGGAGTATTGACGAGACCGTGACTATAGCCACAGCTAGCTATGCTGTGTTCAGACTGAAACAATATCACTACACGCAGCTATGTTAGTTAGCCGGTGTGAGTCAGTGAATCCATCACTAGAACTTACAGCTGTGGCAGCCAGTGTTCAAAGTGAAACCATTGAAGTTGCTTTGTTTTTATGTTAAAGTGGGGTTTTATTTTTTTGTGTGGTATTCTCGACATATGTTTTCTATGCCGAAACAAACTGCCGCGGCGGTCGTTAACCAAGAACCTTCGACCGTTATATCATACAATGTATTTGAAATAAATACAAAATCTTATGCATTTGTATTGATATAGCGTCACTATGCCGATATCTTACGTGACGTGTGATTAAACGACGGGAGCGTGAGAACAAGGAACGATCAATAATATTGCCGTCACTATTTTGGACTGCACCGCCACACCTATCTGTTGGTTGTACGTATAACAGTATGATAATGGGATGACATCCCGGTAGCCTACATAGGCCGATACGATCGTTGTACTTGCTTGTGCACTAACTTTGTACTCCCGCAATATTTTCTGAGATACACATAAAACGAATTCATCATGGAATTGTATTGTAAATGCTGAATCACGACCTGATTCAACCTGGGTTTTCAACAAAATTGGGTTTTTCTTAATTTTTTTGCGCCCGGGCCGGTGCCACCCCCCCCCCCCCGCCCAATAGAATATCTCAAGAAGAGCTATAAGATTAGGATTTTGTTTATTCGAATATATTATAAACGACTTGCCACTGTGAAACATCACGAATGACCTAAGAATATGTTAAAAAGTAGAGAATTACAAAGGGGAATGCGAAGCATCTTATCATATCAATCATACTATAACATTAATCGTCATTTTATACTATATGTCCGACATCTTGTGGAATACATTGATAAGAGAAGAATTTTCCCATTAGTGACCGTTTGCATTAACTATACGCGCGTGCCCAGGGCCAGGAGCATATTTACAAGTCGAGGATAGTTTCAAGGGAGGGCCCCTCAAAGCGTACAAACAAGCCGCCATGCACCAGTCTCCGCCCTATCTGTCAGTAGCTTACTCCTCTCCAGGCTAGGCCAACACTCGCACTTTTGTCCATAATCGCTATTTTCCAGTACCGTATAAAATGTAAGAAAGTACTACTTTTTTTTAGTAGGCCTATCACAAATTAAATAAAACAGAACTATTCTAATTAAGGAATGCTTACCGTTTACATAACTAAACCATTTGATTTTAAAGCGACCGTTTTTTAAATTTAATTTTAATGTCCTTCAGCTCTTCAGCTGATATTCTTCAAATTATAATACATACAATATAAATATTTCACCATATTTATATCCTAATTTTAAGTAAGTCGAATTGGCAAGATACATTATCTCACCATGTTTTACATCCAATTTTAAAGATCTCCGTTGAGATAAAATTAGTTAATACGAAAATCTCCATTATACCGTACCAACCATGTACGCCTACGTTTGCGCGGGTGATCAAGCAGCCATCTTAGCAAGACGACTTATAGAGATCATAACATGTCTACAAATTATCTTTCCAAAATGTCACTTATATAAAATAAGCTGTAGACATGTCGAGAAATTTGCCGAATTGATCATAACTTTCGCTGTGCAATTCCATTGTTTTTTATTGTTGTTGTTGGTCTACGTGCTGAGCTTCGTCAATTGAAACCTGAAACATAACCTAGGCTATGGAGACTTACATGGCTGGTGTGACACTACATATGGCTACTGTAACACTTTACATCTGCATACACATCGTGTTCTAATAAAGTTGGATCGTTACGACTAAGGTTAGATCGAAAGTACCTCCTGTTTAGTTTCCACATGTGTGTGTGTGTTTTATTAATTTCCCAGTGTGTAAGCACTTATTTCTAGCGGGTTTCGAAACCTATTAATGAGTAGTGCGTTATTCCACCCATTGATATTACAGCAATGCTCGCATTTAAATCCGGGCAATGGTTACTCCTCCATGACCTGTACGCAACGAACAAATAATTAATGAGAGACCATTTGAGCTCCTCTCTACTTCAAACGACCATGATCCTCCTCAACACATTACTATTGACCATTCGGTGGTGCATGAGCTAGTGTCCTCAGAGCAGGTGTGATGTGCTGAAGTTCCACCATGAAGTCCCGTATGGACCTCATTCCAATCTCGGATTCAGCGTGGATGTGGATGTTAGTAGGGTGCAACCACGGTGGTAGCATGACGCCCAGTGTGATGGTACGAAGGTTGGTACCATGTGACGTCCTGTCTCTTGTGAACCACTTCGTGCAACTGCTCCCTCCTGGCAGCATCGACTGGACATTAAACAAAGAGGGAATATCGTTTGCCTGATCATCGTTTGCCTAACTTCATCAAGATCGGGTTCAACTTTGACCCGGTTTGCATTGAACTACCCCAACAACCAATTAATAAACAACAAACTCTGTCATGGGGTGGTGTTTAATGGAAGTGGTGTCCCCTCCCTGTTTGATTAATTAATTAATTGAATTTGCTCACATTCAAATTGTTTCCAAATTAAAGTGAAGAGATTCATATCTTTGAGGGGGGAAACATCGTCCGGCACATTTTCGTCAGGGGAGACTTCCCCTTGTACCCCCTCCTGATCTATATGGCAACATTTTGAACATTCATGATATAAAGTAAGGCTAACTAATTAGAGAGTTTTGTGAATGCGAAAGAATGTTGAATGCTATTTATAGCTTCAATAATTGCTTCCCCGAGTGACAAACAAAATCTCACCTCACAACAGTCAAATAAACCAAAGAAAATATTTCTGCTGGTGATGTTTGCGCTAGCGCTGTACCCCAAAGACGCGTGGAGCTCCATCCCACGAATGTTGGTAAGAGGAATGCTCACGAAGTCTAGCGTGTCTCTGTTAATGGCTCTGAGGTGATATGTTGATGTTCTGGACCCCTTAGGAGCAACTGAGGCCCCTGTGTAATGTAGGAAACGACAGAGTGATCCTTTTTTGAAACATAAATAATGTGCGGCGATACGGTATCATTGGAATAATGCATTGCTTTATGAATGAATCTCTCTCTCCCTTCAAACTATTCACTGATAATCGTTTCATTAATACCGGTACATCGAATATCGCAATATTGGGAGTAGAAAACCCGATTTGGGAAGGAATCTCTACACACCGTATTATTATTTAATGGTAAGACTGGTACGTTGATGATATAAATACCTCTTTGTTTCTCTGCTGATAACAAAATCAAGCGGTGATTTGTGAGGTACGCTCTTCCCGAAAGCAACGGTGCCTTTGGAGGAGCCTTAACCCCAAACGTCCTAGCCCTGGCAGGGCCCTGGACCGAGTCGCTGATGATCTCTTGTAGGTTCTGGAATACGACGGAGGAGAACCGGAGATGGTTCTTGTTGAATAAATAACACTCATCATCGAATAACATATCTTATCGGGAGAAAAGAAGGAAAAACAACATTCAATACTGATCAAACTCATTCATGTTTTAAAGTTGATTGTTTGAGTTACAATAAGATATTAATTTTATCTGAATGGGTATTTGTGCAATGTGGTGTAACTTTCTACCGACCTATATACGCTACGGTAGTAGTTAATGGTAAAGCCGACTCACTTTATCATAGTCTACTCTATACACTTTCATTAGGTTCGAACATTCATATTGACAGCCATGATTACCGCTATTCAATTACCGGTACTTGAGCTACTGCCTCACCGTTTTCGGAAATTTGGTGATATAAACGGAGTTAAATATCATGGAAGGAAATTATTGCATTTAACTTTAATTGGCCCATCACCTTTTAGGAACGCCGGATAGGACAATCCCCCATTCAAACTCTGAACTCGAATGTCTGCATCTCGCGTGATTTTGTTGAGTTCTTTGTTAATCAGCCTCTTCAGCGATGTATGAGAGCGATGCTCGACTGAAAGTCTCTCCAGCGTTTCCTTAGATTGCGGGTCGTACGGGAACACCACCATTCCGGACGACGACGGCTGACGGCGAATCATCACCGACGGTTGCTGAGCTTCTCCTGAATGTTCACTGACGTCGTCGGTCTCCGAAAGGAGGTTTCGTGTGGACTCCCGCCCCGATATTCGTCTCTCTGATGCTGTTTGATATCTGTTAGTTTTTTTGAGAGGATGGAAAGCTGGGTTTCCTGCCTCTTTCTCGTAATCCTCCTCCTCCTCTTCATCACGTTTGCTTGTTTCATGGCTTGCCTCTGGTTCCTCTTCATCTATGCATGACACGTCGAGACTGTCTAGGTCGTTGAAAGACGGACCGAGCTTCATCCCTCCTGTCTGTAGTAGGAATAAAACCAAACCAGAAAGAATTATTCTATTTCCTTGATTTTTGAATAGTTTTAGTTCGAGACAGTCAGGTTAATACAATATGACGACCGTGCCACCGCATTTATTTTCGGCCAATGCTAACTTAGACCGGAATAATGGCGGTTTGAGACGAATTAAATAGCGTCCTGCAGGAGGGGTCTAATGGGAGGCGTCCGTTTTGGATATTTTTTTCGATATTGACAAGACTCTAGATGCAGTATCGTCATGACATGTTTAATGCTTAATTAATGTTGCCACTAGAGAAAATAGTTGGGATACATTGTCTGACAATTTTATTCTTTTTAGGGGGCAGATAAAGTATGATTCAAGACGTTGGCTTACCCAAAGCTGTTTATTTATTAAACTTACTTGCCCTATTACTTTCTCCGTGATTTCGGATATTTTCGAAACCTTGGGTGGAGAAATATTAGTTCCGAAGGTTTAGAAATTTCCGATAATTTTCGGTAAATTTTCGACATTAAGTTATTAACTACCTAATTTATGTTTGGTGAACAACTGCGCGTATGATTTCCATTATTTTCAGGCAAGTGATCGAATTGTGATGGTGACTACACAAGCTGAGACCCGACTCGCAAGGACTGACTTGCATGGACTGACTCACATGGACTGACTATGGGCTATAGGCCTATATATATAT